>PVJL010005845.1:10000-101619 GCA_004026885.1 Lyroderma lyra
GAGACGTACTGATGCCCTGAAGCACCTTCTTTGGGAAGGAATTACAGTTGATCCTTGAACAATGCAGGTTTGTATAGGACTATAAATGTATTTTCTTCCTTGTTTTTCTTAATAACATTTTATTTTCTCTAACTTACCTTATTGTAAGAATATAGTATATAATGTACAAAATATATGTAAAGCAACTGTTTGTGTTATCAGTAAGGCTTCTGGTCAACAGTGGGCTATTAGTAGTTCAGTTTGGGAGTAGTCAGGAATTATATGCAGGTATTTTTTATTGTGCAGGGGGTCAGTGCCCCTCATTCCCACTTTGTTCCAGAGTAAACTATATATTACTACCCAACTAAAATGTAAGCTACATGAAGACCTGGACTTCATCTGCTTTGTTCACTGTTTTATCTCCAGTACCTAGAATACCTGGCATATGATTTTCACTCAATAACTATTTGTTGAGTACACACATGAATTGTTGGGAAACTGCTCCATTCCACACAGTAAATATGTATTCATCTTTCCAAGTACTGTTGCTTTTATTTTATATAAAGTCTTTATACCTTATGCAGCATGGATGATCACAATCCCCAAATTAATGAAATAAGATACGCATGAGCATGATCACAAGTAAAATAAAAACTTACTTTTGTGGAGAGGAACGACACGGTCCAACCATTTTAAAAAAAGAATGTTTCAGAGTTATCACAACCAACAGACAAGGAGAGTCAGTGCAAACTCTGTGGAAACCTTAATAAAACTCTCCTTCACACCTAGTCAATTACTCTCAAGTGTTATAGGATGAGTGATGATTCTGAGGGTCCAACAGGAAGGAAATTGTGCATACCTGGGTTCTAGTCAGTATACCTTCTCTGGCTGGTGCCCGACCTCTCTGTCATCCCCTGAATATTAAACAGACAACCCAGCAGCCGAGCAGGACCAGTGTTCACTGGTGCTCTCCTGATGTTGATACTTGGGTTGTCTTTGAGGACTGAGAGGAGTTCATTTAACCTCTCCATGGGCTCCTCCATTTCTGCCAAGTTTAGATATCCCAAGCTTTGTCTGCAAAATTCATGCCTGAAACATTTTATTAAAAATAAACGGAAGGGCTCCTGAGCCACTCTCTGTACTGCAGCCCACTCCTACCTCTTTGGAGTGTACTTTCTCTTCAATAAACTATCTCTTTGTTTCACCTCTAAAAATAAATAAATAAATAAATAAATAAATAAATAGAAGGCTAATCTTTGAAACATAAGACTTAAACCAATCACTCTCTAAAAGTCTTAGGAGAGCAATGAACATGTCTAATGCACCCATAGTTTTGTTCTTTTTTCTTCCTCCAGCTGTGTTAAGGACTATGAAAGTCCCACTGCCAATACAACCTATACACACTATGCATGTATGCTTTAGTCTGAAGGGTGAAAGGGCTTCTTCCCTTGGCTGGCAGTACTCTATCAGCACCAGAAGTTGAGCCCTCACTTTCAAGTAAACTGTCACATCTTTGGAGGTTCAAAATGGCTCTGAAAGAAAAATACACACAGTAAAATGATGCACCCTTGCTCCTTGGAGATCCAATTGAAACTCCCTGGTGTCCTCATCAGCAGATATTTTAAAAAAGCATCTATCTTTTATTACACACACACACAACCTCTTATCCCAATGCTTCTGAAAAGTAGCCAATGCTCAGGGAATTTCCTCAGACTGGGGACATAATTTGCCCTTTGAGGTACCCCTCAGTCCACTTTCTACTTCAATAAGTTAGATAGGCAATATGTGGGACTTGGGCCCAGGAAGGTATGCCAAATACCTTTAACTTTGACTCTAAAATTAAGCCGTAGAAGTCACTGAATTCATCAAACAATGTCCATCCCAACACAGACATACTGCTCCTGAGGCTGAGGTTTCAGGAAGCCTGCTTGTCAGGAGGGTGTAATTGTAATTCACCTTCCATAGGGCTCAAATATGACAGACTCTTTCTTGGAATGAAATATTTATGAAAATGTGCTTAATCCATTTTTAACATCTTAGTAGTTTTTTCAAGATGAAATAGTATCTTTCAGAATACTGTAGTTTCTACACGACCTCAAAATTGCAGTATGGCCAGTTCTCAGCCCAATATGGCAACCAATTGCAAAACAGGAAAAGGATGCAATACATTTTAGAACATAGAGCTTCATCTATACCATAGTTTGATGATAAAAAAATAAAAGGGTATGGGGCAAGAGAGGACACAACTTTGTACCCTTCTCAGAAAATGCTGAGGTCAATTTGAGAGGGTATGGCTTCCTGTCAGTATAGGTATGTCTTCAATGGGCATCTCCCCTGCTCCTTGTCAACTCCTGGAAGCAACTTACCTAGTTCTTCATCTTTCTTTCCTCCTTTCTTCTCCCAAAGAGTTCTCTTCCGGCAGCCTAAGAAAGCTATATCCCTTCTTCATACCAGCCAAACATTTGGTCATTGCTACAGCCTCTCATTAGAAGGGCTCTTTCTTCCCAGCAAGATGACCCTGCTCTGTCTGCTCTCAGCATTCAGGGATCCCACTGAGCACATGGAGGGTGACACCAAGACAATGGACCTGTCCCCAGGAGCCTATGCCTTCAATTAACCAAGAATTCCAGTTGAGTAAGTGTGATGTCACAGGCCTAAGGGATAAGGGAAGAAAAGACACTTCCTCCTTTATGCTTATTGCCATTACCACGTGCTGGCTTTCTCTCTGTGTATCAAATTTCTCATTCTTGTTTAACAAAGTGTGATGAAAAGGCACCATTCTTGGGGAAACATCTCTACACGCATCTTTTAACAAACATTCACAATGTCCTATAATGTACCATACTCTGGGCTGAGCCCAGGGGATTTGGTGGATAATGCATTTCTGCCCTCAGTGAGCTCCTGGTACATAGTCTCATCATATAGCAAGGGAATGGGACAAGTGAGTGACTGTAATGGAGTGTGAGGGGTGCCGGGAAAGGAGAAGGCAAAAGTCCTATGACAAAACATTGGAATATCTCCTAGCCAGACTTGAAGAAAGGGGGCAGCTCTAGAAGTTCCCCTTGAGAAAGTGACAGCAAAATTTAGTCTGGAGAGACAGGCAAATCTAGATGCATCAGTGGGACAAGCAGAGTGATCAAATCATGCAGCACCTTGAACGTCAGCCTGAGAGCAATAGGAAACAGTTGAGGCATTGGAAAGGACATGAATAGGTTCTTCAGAGGTAGTGAGTTAAACAGAGGAGACAAGTGTCTCCCAGCCCACCCATTCTAGGCTTCCCTTAGCTCCCTAGCTCAGAGTCCTGCCCTGGGAAGTTATATAAGGCTTGGTTCCTGCCCTTGGAGTGAATATTGTGATGTTAACAGAAAGCAAAAAGGGAGGGAGAACAGGTGAAAAGACTGCTAAAGATGGTTTTAGGAAAATTAGCACTTTATACTTTTGGACCATGTAATCATTATTTGAGGCTTATAATGCTCTCAGTTCCAATTCCAAAAGCCCAGATCCCCTATCAACATTTCAGTGCATATTCTTTAAAATTATCTTCTTTCCCGTTCATTTGTGATTTAAAACTACTGCCTCTTTAATAATAACACAGCCACAAGAGAGATGCAGCACAAGTTCCACCCATCATTGCCTTGTCGTCATTAATCCTTCTAAGTACCCAAGGGACCCCAGTAGAGGAGCCTGCAATCCTCACAAACCCCTTTCTGGTGAGGCTGAGAGGCTGTAGCCAGCTCTGGGATTAACCCCTGTGAAATGGTATGGATTCGCTCCCCGCACCTCCAGCACACACTCAGAACTAAGCAGAGCTGCTGTGTGAGTTTCCACTGAAAGAGAAATGAAAACTCTTGGCTTCTCGTAGTTGTAATTTAGGAGGAGAGAGTGAGAGGATGTACATGATGGGATACTGAGAGAGAAAATAGTGATGGAGAGAAAGTGAGAGCAAAAACGGAGGGTGATATAGACATACAAGGTGAGACACAGAGAAGAAATGAAGGGGAATATGGAGAAGGCGAGAGGATAGATGAAGAAAAGCTTCAGAGAGAGAAAGAGGAAGAGAATGGAGAAAATAAGGAAGGGAGGGAGAAAGAAGAGAATGAGGAACTTAAGGAAGTCCTAGAGTCATTTAGATGGTACATGGGCAAGTTTGGGGAAGGGTCCAGCAGGACACATGAAGCTGTTGAAACACCTGGATACTGTAAGCAAATGAGCAGAGGCAAGGGAGGAGAGAGTCCAACCTCCTTGCCTCTGTCATGTCCAGGACTGCCAGCTTGGAAGGTCATCACCCTTGGCTTCCTTAACTTCTAAAGCTTGCAAAGCCTGCTGTACGTCAGGCCTGCTCTGACCCTGCCAGGGACACCTATGCCTTCCCACAGCCAATCTGGGCTGGAGAACGGATGTTGGGGAAAGGGGGATTCAGACAGCTACAGAGGGCCAGCCAAGCTCACCAGAGACAACCGGAACAGGAAAAGCACACAGGGAAAAAGGATGCACATCTGCAAGGATGAAGGAAACAAGGCACTCAGACAGGCAGGCAGACAGACAGACTGACAGGCAAGCAGACCACATGTGAGGAGGATACTGAAGTTGCTCTGTATTCTCCATCCCTTGGGCCTCCATCTAGAGGGTTGAGGAAAAGCTGCCCTTGCCCTTGGCTTACTCTTCCTCGCCTCCTCTCAGACTTGAAGCTATCGGCTTGGGAATACTCAGTGGCTCCTCTCAGGTATTTTTCCCCTTATAAAAAATCATTAGGACTTTACAGTTCAGCCTCAGCTTAGCTCCAGGCTAAAAGGGAAGCTGCTGGAGAGCAGGAGCAGGGCAGCCTGCATGCACTCTTCCAGCTGGAGAGTTAGAAGCTGGACAGGACACCCCAGGCCCTCTCTGGGCAGTTGCAGCAGCCCCAGTCCCTACCACACACATGGTTGCACACTGGAAACCCCACTCCAGCTGCTGGAGACTGTGCCTTTAAATTGCTGCTTTCGGAGGGTGTATCTGGGGGGAGGTGGGAGGGAGGGAAACATCTTCCTACCAGTCTCCCTCCTCCCTTCCCTCCAAGACTCTCCAGGGTTTGGAGAGTGATTGCTGCCTAAAGAGAATCTCTTCCAGCTCCTGCTGGCAGGCTAAGGCCCTCTGGAGCCCAGAGAGCCAGAGCAAGAGCCGGTAGGGTTATCTGTGTCAGGATCATTTTTAGGGGAAGGGTTCTGAACCCTGGATGGTAACTGCAGGGCAAAGGAGAAGAAAGCAGGGAAGAAGGGAGTGGGCTGCACAACTCTTAGCCCAGCCCCCTCCTGGGCTCCTTTCGACCTGACCAAGTTGGAGGAAGGCTCTGTATTTTCAGTAGTCCTCAAAGGATATCCCCACTCACCTTGGCAAGCAGGCTGACAAAGGACTCCAGTGTCCCTGCGGGATGACAACTCATGTTCCTTCAACCCTCTCCTTCATTCTCCTCTGGACACTGCCAGGGCAAGTCCTCTTCAGGTGAGTTGAGTAGGGGTGAGAAGGAAATGCATGCAAACTCTAACGGCGGGTGTGGGGAAGCAGAAGCCTCTAGCACCCTTTCCTCTAAGTTTGCCATAAAGCTCACAGGCTGGTGGGCTCCAGCGGAGGACACACTTTGCTCCAGTCAGGACTCAGGAGCCTTTTGTGAAGCATGTCAAGGCCCTGGAGCTAGTGAGAAGGCTTCTGCATGGGTGGGAGCTTTTTGGGCCTGGGGAGGGGCTAGGTAGCTGAGTCCCAGAAAGTAGACCATCTGTCCTGCCAGCCAACTGTACCTCCCTACCAGTTTGACCACACACTGCTCAGATCCCTAAAAATGACACAAACATCTGCCAGCTGCCCACCCAAGAGGTTTCAAGTAGAGGGAATGTTTGCCCAAAACCACATCACAATGAGTCTGGACTCACCAAACCTTGGACCTCTGCAGTCACCCTGCCTGTGCACACATGACCGCTTGCTGTCCCCAGAGAGACACTAAGTGGCAATCATTTCCTGGTCTTGTGGGGCAAAATACACTTTGGGCTCCCTATAAATGTCCTCCAGCTAGTTCCCACTTTCCTATTAGACCAGAAGCCAGTCTAGGTGTACAGGGTGAGCTGAGGAGGAAAGATAGCTGTGGTATGGGCTGAACTGGTGCTGGGGTTAGTGCCTCCCACAATGGGGGAGGGGTAAGAGTCACTGCAGTATCCTCTTCCCCCTCTTAATTCAAGGAGCACACCAGGACTGCTTGTCTCTGAGGAGCCTCATGTCTTACTGCCTGCAGACACACTGGCTTGCAGGCAGGCAGGGATGCAGTATGTTGGGGGGCAGAAAACTTTTGACCAACAAAATGCAGCCTGAAGTGGAATGGCAGCTCAGCTGGACTTTTTAGGAGAATACAGATGGAATGGGGCATCTATCTGGCCCTCCCAGAAAGGATGCTACCTCAAGGCCCAAACTTCAGTGTCATCGTTCCCATGAGGGTGATTAAAGCAAGGTAGTCCCTTAGGAATTCTTGAATCAAAGTCCTTTATTGCACATATAAAAACTAAAGCCTAGAGAGGGGGAGTGACCTGCCCAAGGTCACTCAGGTTCCCTGGAGCAGAATCAGAGTTCTCTCCCTACCCCAGCCCAGGGCCTTGCCTGAGCAAGATTTTCAGCTATAGAACCTTCCAAGTGTGCCAGCATTTTGGGACTTCCCAGGAATGGAAGTGAGGACAAAGTGGCTGCACACAGTGACTCTGCTCTCAGGTCCACAGACAAGATATCCCCAGAATAGAAGGAATGCAGCAAGGGTTGGGGCTCAAGACCACTGAGCCCACAGCCTGTGCCGGAGTCCTGGGGTTGGGTCTTCTGGGAGAGATGACCTGAGAGTGAGGCTGACAAGGGTGGAAATGGTCAGGCTGCTCTTCATGCAGGTCCATGTGGCCAGCTAGCAGATAGGTGGCCAGTGGGCAGCAGCAGCACCTGGTCGGGATGGACACCTTATGGTGAAGCCATGCATTTCTGCTTGCTCCAGCATTACCAGCAACCTCCCTGGAGTTTCAGTCTCCTTAGGCTACCCGCTCAGGCAGCCCCTGCTTGGGGCCAAGCTGGCCTCTGTATCCAGGGTAAGACATTCTTCCTGCTCAGGAAATTCAATGAGACAGAACTTTAGAAGGTCAAGGTGTGGCGGCCACTGACCTTCCCCCACTCTGGTTCCTTGGCCTCCCACCCTGGCCTGCTCACATCACGCTGTTGTGGCAGATGGACTAAGTCTTTAAGTCAATAGGTCTGAGTTCGAATGTTGACTTTACCATTTACTAGCTTCGTGATTGTGAACAAGTCACTTCACTTTACTGATTCATCTATATAAAGGGGATAATAATAGTACTTACTGAGAGGACTGAGGTGAGAACTAAGCTGGTTAAGATGAGTAAAGTGTTTAGCATAAAGCCATGGCTATTTTTATTATTTTATGCTTCACTAGTGAGTACATAGATTTACTGAAAAAAAAGGAGCTTGCTGCCTCAAAGGAGACTTGGACCCAGAAGGGCAGCAGTCACCTTGCCTCCAGCTCCACAGTGCATAAGTGGGGTAGCTAGCTCTAGCCCCTTGAGCAGAGGTGATGGCATGAGGAGGAGATGCAGGGCCCTGCCAGGAGTCCAGCCCGCACTCACCCTTGAGCCTTACCTACTACACTCAATGTTTTGCTGAGTTCTTCATCCCTCCCCTAGCTGTTGGCTAGTAAGCAGACAAGCAGAAATGTGGAGTGATCTTTGCTGTTGTTAAGGGGAAACTTATCAGAGAAAATGGGGCTGGCTTCTTGGCTAGGCCAAAACACATTGGCTCTTTCCTCAAAATCAAGCTTCTGGGATTAAAGGTGAAAGTTGATCTTATCAGCATGGCCACCCGATTGGAAGGCTTTCCCATACTCCTAGAATCCTGCTTTTCTACCTATTTTGTTGCCAAAGCAAGTTCACCTGCCTGTAGCTGCCACAAAATATAGATACTTGCTGGGGCAAAGCCTCCCTCTCTTGAAGCTGGGTCTTAGTTTCTGAGCATGAAGCCCAAGTATCTGAAACTAACTGTCAAGGATGCAATCATCCTTGAGCCCTACCCATCCTTGGCTAGGCCAGATGGGCAAAACATTGCCCCAGCCACATTATTTCCAGTGAGCCATCACTCTTTGAGTATGTTCAAGGCACCTTCAGGAAGAGAACACTGGATGAGGCCTCAGCCTTGAGTCTGAGACATTGGGCAAGTCTGTCCTCTTTTGGTTTGTTTGTTTGTTTATTTTAGATTCTACATATGAGTGAAATCAATTAGGATTTGTCTTTCCCTGACTTCTTTCACTTCCTAATACTCTCTATGTCCATCCATATTGTGGCAAATGATAAGATTTAATTCTTTTTTATTGTTGTGTAATATTCCATTGAGTGTGTGTTTACTATATATGTATATACATTATATACAAGGTCTATGTAGAAAAAAATCCAGTCATAAATGCTTCTATTTTACTTATTACATGACTGGATATATATTTTTTTTTAAACTCATTCATCTATTGATGGACACCTAGGTTGCTGCCAAATCTTGGCTATTATAAATAATGCTGAAATAAACATAGGGATGAATAAATGTTTTCTAATTATTGTTTTTGTTTTCTTCAGATAGCTACCCCAAACTGGAATTGATGGATCATGTGGTAGTTCTACTTTTAATTTTTTGAGGAACCTACAAAATGTTTTCCATAGTGCCTGTACCAATTTACAATCCCACAAGTCACTCCTTCTTTGAAAGCCTCAGTTTTGTCATCTGTAAAATAGAAATAGTAGTCCCCACCCCCACCACACTGAGAATAGTGAAGATAAAAAGATCTAATATATGTGAAAACTGTTTTTTAGGACTAACCAATGAGCTGCCATGTTGGCTTATGGCCGTTTCTGTTTTCATTTTGCAAATGGGCACTTAGAGACCCATCATCTCCCATCCTCCTGCCTGAGGCAGAGACCAGCCAGAGGTAGTTACAGACAGGGAAAGAGAAGGTCTGTGATAAAGGCAGAATACTACCAGCCTCTGATTTCTTTATCTCTCTTGTCCAGGGTGGCCTTGGCAAAAGAGGAAGTCAAATCTGGGACCAAGGGTTCCCAGCTCATGTCTCCCTCTGATTTCCTGGACAAGCTTATGGGGCGGACATCTGGATATGATGCCAGGATTCGACCAAATTTTAAAGGTAAGAAGCACTCATCCTACAAAACCCCTCCTTTTTGGGGACACACTGCCAAGCCAGTGCTTATTGCCTGCCCCAAAAATGAGAGGTTATGGAGGTTCAAGGCTAGCTCTTACAGCTCAGAAGAAGGGTTCCTGCCCCATTGCCCACAAGCCTATGTAGGTGGTACTGCCCTCTCCTGGATGTGCTCTGGCCTCAAGCTCAGGGAAGGAGTCCTGGAACCTGCTCCCAGCCTCCTGGAATGCCCTGCCAATGTGGCTGTGCTTTGCTACCCTTAGGCCCGCCCGTGAATGTGACCTGCAACATCTTCATCAACAGTTTCGGCTCTGTCACCGAAACTACTATGGTAAGGTCTCCTTGTTCCCTGCTTGTACTCTAGTGTAAATGGGAGAAACCCTGCAGATAGCAAGGTTTTTCTTCCTATGCTGTCCTCTCCGAGTTTCATGGTCATGGATAAAGATATAGTATGTGTGAAGTTGGTCACTAAGAAGAAAGATTTGCCCAGTCCGGGGTTTCAGTGGTTAACGGAAACTAGCTTATGCAGCAAATGGTCCAGCCTGGCAGGTAGCTTAGTGCAGAGCACAGGCTTTGAAATAAGACAAACCTTGTGTCCAAATCCTGACTCTACCATCGAATAGGTATAGGTTACTTAAATCTCTCTTTGTCTCAGTTTTCTTATCCATAAAACGGAGGTCATAATAGCACCTCCCTTACAGAATGAGTGTGAGATTTGAATGAAATGGTGCACATAAAGAGCACATTTAGCAGAGAGTCATGCACATAGTAAGCACTTAATAAGTTACTTTACCCTTCCCATCTTTGCCATGTCACCCAACACAAGCTCCTTTTCCAGTGGAAAATGCCCATTGCTCCTGAGATGTGCTCCTGCCCATGTAGGCTTGCTGAGCCCCTGGAATAGCACTGCGTCTGATGGGCCCATCTCTGCACCCTCCCAGGACTACCGGGTGAATGTCTTCTTGCGGCAGCAGTGGAATGACCCACGCCTGGCCTACCGAGAATATCCTGACGACTCACTGGACCTTGATCCCTCCATGCTGGACTCTATCTGGAAACCAGATATGTTCTTTGCCAATGAGAAAGGGGCCAACTTCCATGAGGTGACCACAGACAACAAGTTACTGCGCATCTTCAAGAATGGGAATGTGCTCTACAGCATCAGGTACACTTGGTGTGTAGCCAGGAGGGTTTGGATCAAGGGGAAGAAGGCTGATGAAGGCTGAGGGGGTGGGAGGAGGGTTTGTTGTTGTGTTGTACTCCAATAAGCTGATGCCACTTCTTTCTTACTGTCCCTGCCAGGCTGACCCTCATTTTGTCCTGCCCAATGGACCTCAAAAACTTCCCCATGGACATCCAGACCTGCACCATGCAGCTGGAGAGCTGTAAGTTTCCATGGAGAATCATAGATCAAAACCTAAGATCCTCACTAGTTAACCCCATCCCATGGTAGTCCCAACAGGAAAAGGGGATCTCAGAGTGGGGAAGGACTTTGCCAAGCATACATGTTAGTTCTTGGCACAGATAAGGCAAGAAGCCAGGGCTTGCTAACCCCAACACAGTGTGTTTTCCCATCCCGACACTATTTGCTAGCCTGGATGTCCCATGGGGCTGGGGAATGGGAATGCCCAAGCCTTACATATAAATGGACTTGTGCTGATTGTGGGCAACCATTTGAGGATCATTTTCTTTGACCACAGATGTTCCCTCTCACAGGGCCTGAAGTAATACTACCTCAACTCCCCTGAGTTAAGACATTCAAGATACCTATAAAAATGTCAGCATTGGCAGGTATGGGTTACTCTTTGAACCCTGATACCTCATGAACACAGGTATCTGTTGTAGAGAGATGGAAGAGGACAGTTCTAAGCATATGACAGTGCACAGGGTGGCAAGGCCAGCCAAAGGCTACTCTATAGCAGAAATGCCAGCCTACAGGGGCTGCCCCAAGTACAGAGAAGCTAAAGGACAAGGCTGAACCATAACCTATGAGTAAGACAGTGAGATCACGAGACATTCATTTGGTCCTTAGAAAAGAAGGCTCCTATATTTCCAGCATATAATAACTTCAATGGGTAGAATGTGTCCTGTGTGGTCATCTCTTTAGAGTTCATAAACCACTTTAATGTCCAGGTTCCCATTACCTTCTCACAATAACTGAAAAGTACATAGAGCATTTTATAGAAGGGGAAGTGACTTGCCCAAAATCACACAGTTAACCTAGGTCAAGGCCCTACTCTAGACATCTGTGATCCTTGGTGTTTCTTCTATTTCTAGTTGACATGTGTGAATATGGTCACATATATGACAGGAACCTTCACAAACTCTAGCTCTTTGTAAGCAACTTGGCATGTTCTGATGTTAACTGTCAATTTGCCCCAGTTGAAGGCCTTGGCTAGGAATCTGTGATGTGCACATTGTCCCATGCATGACTGGCACATTATAAATAGCTCTCTCTTTCCTGGGGTGAGGTAACAGAAGCCCTGGCCCTGGGGCTCGCTCTGCTCAAGACATGTGGTCAATACACATGCTTCCTCCCCTGGGTTTCAGATGTGGCAGAAGGTTCCCAGCTGGGTTCCTTGACATCTTTCAAATCTCATTGACCTGCTTTCCAGGTCTGCCAGAATAATTTCTCTTTGAGCCATTCTAAAGCTTGAAAACTGTGTAGGAGACAAGTCTAAAATCTTTCTGATTTATCCACTTAGGATGGTCCCATGACACAATTGGCCAAGTACCTTCTTCAGAAATGTTTCTCTTTCCAAGACGGGCATGAAACTCCTAAAACCCAGGCCTTACTCCTCATCTCTTCTTTCCTGCCAATTCTAACCCTCTCCCTAAACCCACCCAAAACCCACAATCTACACCCCTCTGCTATCTTTGTCACTTTCAGTTGGCTACACCATGAATGACCTCATGTTTGAGTGGCTTGAAGATGCTCCTGCTGTCCAAGTGGCTGAGGGACTGACTCTGCCCCAGTTTATCTTGCGAGATGAGAAGGATCTAGGCTATTGTACCAAGCACTACAACACAGGTAAAAGCCCAGTATCTTTACTGGCTATGAGTCACAAGAGGGTTTCCGGATGGGAGGGGAGGGAGAAAGGCAGGTATCCTCTATTTATGGCAATTCCAATCTGTGCCAGATACAGTGCTAAGTGCTTTATATGCCTTATCTCATTATGGTAGAGGTTATCAGCCCCATTTTTCAGAAAGGGAAAACTGAGTTTCTAAGGTGATCAATTGTCCAAGTTCCATGGCTAATAAGTGGCTGATACAAAATTCAAATCCAGATTTATCTAACTCCAAAACCCATGTTCTTGTCCCTGTCACATGCTGCAGATTAAATGGGCCTGTGCCAGTGAGTGGCAGAAGTGTCCCCCCTGTATTGAGGCCAACTTTGTGGGGAGGGTGGGGAATCTACATCTAGGAATATTTACTAGCTTCACTGGTTGGTTTCTTATCCACACCTCCTACTATTGCCACCACTGCCCAATTCTCTTGAACTAGCTTGTTTTCCCAGGTGTGAAACATGAGGCAGGAAGTATACAGAGGGGCTGCATGAGCATCTGCCCCCTACTGGTTCTTCATTTCTTCCCTGACAATTTGGCTGCGAAGAGCTAAGACCCTGAGATAAAAGCCATAGGTTAAAGAGGGGGAGATCCTGGGTACCTCCTATGGTGTGCTGAGTTGCTTTGGGTGCCACCCTATGAATATACGTTTTCATGTATGTGGAGGTGCAGGGAATAGGGAGAGGAATGGTCCATTGAATTTAGAAAATGTTGGTGGGAATGGAAATTGGTATAACTTTTATTGGGGTTGGGAGAAACCTGGTAATTTGAATGTAGGTCAGCACTTTTCAAATTTTGATGTGCATTATATTCCCCTGGGGAGCCTGTTAAAATGTTGATTCCTAGGTTCTACCCTTCAGAGATTGTGATATGCATTTGAACAACGATCCTGAGGATTCTGATGCAGATGGTTCAGGGGGCATATTTTGAGAAACTTTAATCTAGAAGCTCAAAATTTTTCCCTTCCTGATGGTTCAGGAATCCTCACTCCTTGGAATTTATAAGGAAATATTCTAAAATATCATATTGACTTAAGATCTCAAGAAGGTTCCTGGGTCACTGTTTGCACAAGCAGGGGAGAGGGTAAATAAATTACATAGTGCATCTGCTTAGTGGGGTAGTATCCAGACTTTGAAAAGGGTACTTGAAAATTGCATCTATCAACAGGGAAAAATACAAGTGGAAAAGACTTAGATTCAAAATTTTATACACAAAACAATTATATTGTGGTAAAAGAAAGAAATCAAAAGCACTTGGTTAAAAATTCTGGAAGAAAATATTCCAGAATGTTTCTAAAATAGTATGATATTATACTTTGGATGAGAGCAAGAACTTTGAAGTCAGTGCTGAGCTTGAATTCTGGCTGTACCATTTACTAGTTGGGTGTCCTTGAGAAATATAACTTGATCTCTTCCAGCCTCAGTATCCCTATCTGTAAAATGGAAAATAATAATTTTACTAAGCATTTGCTATAGGATTTAAATCAGATTAAACTATAAACTCACGGCACTTAGTAAGGGCATTGTAAAGGTCAGCTTATGAATATTATTATTCCTTCTCTACTCTTATTCTGTACTAAACAAATGTGAATTTTGTCATTAAAACCAAAACTGTTATTACTAAAAAAAAGGGGGTAGGGAGAAAGAAAAGAAAAAAAAATATATGAATACCTGGCAAAGGCATTTCATGGCAAGAAGCCAAAGTGAGCTGAAGTGCGGTGAACTCAGGGAACAGTAGGAGATGATCGCATCACAAAGCATGTCAAAGCCAAAATCAATCATTGATGAAATCATTAACTTGAGGAATCCGACATGCCTGATAACAGCAAGCCTAGGCCAGAATAAAATAACAGTGTACACATCCTCTGCTTTTTTCTTTAGTTATCCTGAGCCTCTGCTTCTGGAGGAAGCTCTGAGCTAGTGTTTTCTTAGCCTCAGGGTGTGGCAAGCAGAGTAAAGTGAAGATGGCTGGCAAAGGAGGCAGAGCATTGGTACATATGCCTGGAGCCAAAGCACTTGTTATTGGTAGACTAGAATGCTGCTGCCTGATGCTCTACAGGAACCTGCTGCCCACTGTCCAGAGTTAGTCTCTGCTGAACATTGTTTCCAGATGTTTGCTATCCAGCTGCTCTCACTTGCTTAAGACACAGACAGTGTTTATTTCAGTGAATCGTTGTTGGTAGAGAACTTCTGGGGTACCAGCAAGCTCAAGCAATGCTGCTGAGATTTAAGCAGAATCTGATCTCATTGCTTTGTTAATAATGAGCATAGTATCAGCTACCTATTTGCTCAACACCTCACATATATTATCTCATTTAATTCCTACAATAACCTACCAATGGAGTTGATATTGTGATTTCTCTGTTTTACAGGCAAGGAAACTGAAACTCAAAAAGCTTAGCTGTTCTGCCTGAGGTCACATAGCTAGAAAATGGAAGGTTCAGTATTCAAACCCAGGCGGTCTGGCTTTGGTGACCTCCTGATTTTAATCCTTTTGCTGTGCTGTCATGTAGAAAGTCTTCTACTGGAAACTAAAGTGCTGGGAACAAGAGGTCAAGTCCTTGATGGCTTCTCTGAGAACTTCCTTCCAAACTACATTTGGGTTCCCTGGGGCCATTTTGAAAGGCTCGTTTATTGGCCAAGCTGAGGAACCCAGAGGCTGGCCCTCAGAGATAAGACTGCCCTAGTTGTGCCTCTCAGGCTTAGCTGCAGGCTGGGGACCTTGGTCTTCATACCTCACCTCTTTCATTGCAGGGAAATTCACCTGCATCGAGGTAAAGTTTCACCTGGAACGGCAGATGGGCTACTATCTGATTCAGATGTACATCCCCAGCCTACTCATCGTCATCCTGTCCTGGGTCTCCTTCTGGATCAACATGGATGCTGCCCCTGCCCGTGTGGGCCTAGGCATTACTACCGTACTCACCATGACCACTCAGAGCTCTGGCTCCCGGGCCTCTTTGCCTAAGGTGAAGAGACATGCAAGGGAACTTGCTTGCCATAGAACTCCCCATTTCCCATCCATCCTCTGCTTTCTCCTGCTCATTGTTTTCTTTGGATATAAGATAGAGAAATGCAATTGAGCAAGAGCAAGTGGCCTGCATTCACTTCCCCCTTCAATATTCTCTAACAGTATGGTAGGTGGGGTTGTGGATGCTGTCTGGCTAGAGATTTGCTGTGGCTTGAACCGAGTAATATTAGCATGTCTAAGATCAAAAGGTTCTTAGCAAGTAGAAAGTCCTCCTCCCTCATGGTACAGATGAGGGCAGTGTAGCCTGGAGAGACAGAATGAACTTCTCAAGGTCATGACCCACAAGGAACAAAGAAATACAAGGATTTTAAACCAGCACCTGTCCCTTATTATGTCAGAAATCAACTACTATTACAAAGAGCTCTAAAGACTATGTCTGTTCTTTTGGAGTGAGATAATGTTGAGGTAGCAAATAGCATTTAAAATCAGTGGACTCTGATCATTGGAGGCCTGATGATGTTTTGATTATTCAGAGATTTGTGTTGATGGGACTGGACCAGGCTCTACCAGCCTAATCTCTTCATGTAGGAAGTTTAAAGGTCACTTCAAAGTCCTTATAGTCAGCAAGCCTCTGAGAAAATCAGGGAGCAAGTCAATTCGTTCATACTAAAAAGATTTACAGAGTTTGTACCATGTACCAGACACTGTACTAGGCCATGGAGAAATCATGAGAAACAAAAGCAACACAATCCTTGGAATCTTACAGTGAGTATTTCCTTTTGCTCTGATTTAATTGGAACCAGGACCTGTGATCTCTCATCTCCCACTTCGTATTCCTAAGAAGACATTTACTGGGGACTTAAACAGGAGGTAATCTGGATGCCTCGGGCGAATTTACCAATTTGCTATATGAGGGTGAATAGTGGTTAAGAGAAGGAGATTAGTGCTAAGCAGAGTTTGGTTTAAGTCCCAGCATCATCATTTACTAATGGTGACCTTAGGTAACCTCTCAGTATCCTCTGCTATGGGAATAAGAATATTACCTCTTCCACAGGGTTATTGCAAGAAACAAATAATACAATGTATTAACACAGGACAATGTTTGGCACATAATAACCACTCAATAAATGCTAGCTATTGTCATAATTTTTAGGTGTCAGTGTGGAAATAACTGAATTGTGGACGTAGCGCTAGAGCAACTGGTGGTAATCCCAATTATTTTTGAGATGCCAGGAAAACTTTGAGGTGGTCCAATGCCTCTATGAACAAATGGTGAAAAAGTTCAGATTACGAAAAAGTATCCCAGGGGAATTATCAGAGATCTTTTCCTATAAATGTGTTTCCTAAATGAACAGGGGTATTGAGAAGCGGCTGTGATGGCTGTGTTATGGTAGTGGCCTTGTATGAAGACCAAAGGCAGAAAACTAGCTCAGACCTAATAACCTTGATTTAGTTTATTGTCACTGCTATACAGGGAGATTCTTGTATAACTCAGGGAGGTGCTGCAATTTATATCTTATTTTTGCCAAGAGAACTTCCTTGTACAGCCCCCTTCTCTGAGTAAGCACAATCAGTCTTCTCCTAGGAATCACTTAGTTTCCTCATTTGGAAAAAACAAAAAGGACTTTGTTGAAGGGTTTTGTTTGGTTTAGTTCTGTTTTTGCAGTATTTGGTGCCCTCTCATCAGATTTTGATGACCTTTCTGTGGTGTCATTGGCCAGTAAGCAAAATATGTAGACATGCAATCCAAACTAAATGTACCCTGACCAGCCCCACAGAGCAAGAGACTGAGTAAGTCAGGGATCTTCCACTCACTCTTTGGTTTGTGCAACATTAGATTTGGTGGGACCCCCAAGGGGAAAGGTTGGACCAGGTCACGGGCTTCTGAAAACCACACCAATCCCACCCCCAATCCAATTCTAGTGTCCAGAATGAAAGAAGGAAAGACTCACTTTGTAAGGGAACTCAGCTGGGATGGCCATTCGCATGCTCCCAGGAAACTTCCTTTGGAGTAATGGGACTTCCAAAGGCACTATCATTGTCTCTTTCCCAGGCTCTTGATCTATACAACTGCATGTGGCTCAGTGCAGAATAGAAAGGCTAAATGGAAGTTTCTATCAGAGCCTTATAGATTAAACCTAAAGTTGTAGCAGTCAGAGGGAGCAATACAATTTTCTTGAGATCCTATAATCTAAATGGTCCATAGTTTTGGGGGGCAGGTAGTCACAAGGGGAGCAAAAAGAGCTAACAGAACTCAGCAGAGACAAATACATTGCTAAGCCAGCCAGCCAGCCAGCCAGTCATCAATCCATCCAAAAAATATTTACTATTTTACTATTATTATTGCCAGGCACTCAATTAGGCATTGGCAATTGAACAATGGACATGATAGAAACTGTCCCTCCCATAGAAGAGCTCGCAGTCTAGTAAAGGAAATGGCCAGTTGTATTTTATGGATGCTAAGAAAGTGTACATAACCTGGGCACATAAAGCAGAGACAACCAACCCAGACTGGAATGATTAAGGAAGTCTTCCCAGAGAACGTGGTTTCCAAAGTGAACATTTAAGCAAAACTTACCAAGGTAAAAGAAAGAGACAGAGAGAGTGTGACTCCTTGGGACACTACTGAAATGGTTCACCATGGCAGGGTCATAGATTGTAAGGGGTGAGATGAGACTGAAGCAGTAGGCAGGGGCTATTAAAATGTCATATTATGAGGAGTATAAACTGTATTGTAAGGATAATGGTGAGCCAAAGAAGGCTTGGTAGCAGGGAAGTGATATTATCACATTTACATTTTAAAAACAAAACTCTGTTTGCTGTTTGGAGAACACATTGGAGGTAGCAAGCACAGATGCAGGGGGACTATTTAAGAAATTGATGCAGTCCTTCAGATGAGCTAGGATAGTGAGTGGATGGATTCCAGAGATATTTAAACTGCATTATTGACACACTCATCTTTAACAAGACTTTATTCCTAATGCTTAAATTGTCCTTTTCTTTTGATGGTCTAAAGCCCTTTATGGACCTCCCTTGTCATTACCTCATTGTTAATTTTTGTAGCAGTTACTTGACATCCCTGGGAGCACAATGGGGCTGGGAGATGGTGAATGAAATAGGATGTCCTCTTTGTAGTAAGTGCCAAACTGGAAATACCAAAGGATGTTTGTTCAGGGTTGCCTAGCAACCCACCATCAACACCCACCTTGGTGGAATCTGCCTAAAAACGATAGGGCAGGATTTCTCAATCTTAGTAGTGTTGTCATCTGGGGCAAGGTAATTCCTTGTTTTGTGTACTTGTGGTGGAGGGTGGGGTGTACTGTGCATTGTAGGATATTTAGCAGCATTCCTGGCCTCTACCCACTAGATGCCAGTAGTTGCCACCGTACCCAAAATGGTTCATCCAAAAATGTCTCCAAAACACTCCAAATGCCCTTGGTATGGGGAGTCATCCCAGCTTAAGAACCACAGAGGTAGAGTGTTTATCCTGTGAGAACTACACCTTACTTGGAGTCTGCTGTGCCTTCACTGTCCAACATAGCAGAGGCTGGTAAAAGAGGTTGTCTGTCATCAATTCTGTCCCAGCTGGAGAGCCCCCTATGGTGAACTCAGCAGCTCACAACTACGTAGGGAGTTAATCTAGTTGAGGAGGTAAAAAGACTTAGTAACCTGAGTTCTGAACTCTCTCTTGGACCCACTAAGCCACAACCCTGTTCCGGGAGAGGTGAGTGTTCAATGGTCATAGAGGAAACCAGAGAGAAAATTACTTAAGGGCTGCTAAGGCAGGTCGTAAGAGGAAAACACTAAGGACTGGATTAGAGAAGTTACCATAGCTGGGAGTGGGGTGGTACTCCCTTGAAGTCCCTGAACTGTTCTGATCTCCAGTATGGGAGATGAGGCTCCAACTCACCACTGAGCTCAATTCCTCAGCAGTGCTTCTCACAAAAAGTAGCACGAAAAACCACAGGGTCAAGGGAAGAATAGGGATGCAGAAGGGAAAGGAAGAAACTCCTAATCTGCTATGGAGTTCAGCCTTAGGTAAATGGCAGTGCCACTGAATCAAAAGCCCTGAACACTCCAAGATTATGATTTCTCACTGGGTAATCTTGGCTAAGATTTTTCTTCTCTAGGCCTCAAGTATCCTCACATGTCTCACATGGGAATAGTGAACCCTGTCCAATTACCAGCATGGCTGTGAGGACCCTAGGAGATAACAGAGGGCCAACAAATGCAGTATTCATGTTCGTTGCTGTTTATTGAAAGAAAAGAATCAGAAGAAGGTAAGAATGAAAAGAAAAACAAGAAGCATGATCAGAAACAGAAGTACAAAAAGAAGAAAGAAAGAAAGGAAAAGAAGCATAGGGAGGAAAGGCAGATGAAAGTGGAGGATGGAGAGTGCAGAGAGGTAAAGGATGATAGGTAGCCCGATCTCAGTTACATGGGCCTTTAGACAATGGGACAGATCACGGAGAGCTTCTTTAAAAACCAGAATAAATTCAGGATAAAACTGAAGAACAGCAGGCAGTTGATATGGGCTGGCAATCCACTGCATAGGCCATGGGAGAACTCCAAGAAAGTTGACCGCTGTGTTGGTGGATGTTGCAGGTGTCTTACGTGAAGGCAATCGATATCTGGATGGCTGTGTGTCTGCTCTTCGTGTTCGCTGCCCTGCTCGAATACGCTGCTGTCAATTTTGTCTCACGTCAGCATAAGGAATTCATAAGACTTCGAAGAAGACAGAGGCGCCAACGCATGGTGTGTATAACTAGGAAGGGGCCCGCTTCCCTTCTCCCCAGGACTCCTTCTTCCCTACTACTCCTCCCACAAACCGGATCCAACCTAGGGCTGCAAGGACTAGACAGGAACCCTGGATTCTAGCCCCCCGGCTGTTCACAGATAAGCTAATTACTTTAACCCCTTTGATTCCATTTATTTTTTCTGTCCAATGGGACAATAATCCCTAAAGGGTCTAATGGAGTGATTAAGAGCATGGCACAGTGCCTGGTACATAATAAGCATTGATAAAAATGCTAATCAGTATGAGAACCTTATTAAGTTAGTCAATATGAGATTGCTTTGAGAATTGGTAATGGTTGTTGCTCCTGGCTCTCCCCCTACCCAGGAGAAATACACCCCAGGTTGTCATATGCTGGTTTGTGTTTAAGAATTCAAGAGCCAAGCATTGGTGCTTTTCTAGGGAAACATTACAAAAGGGTCCCCATAGCTAAGCTGGAATTGAAATACCACAACTTGCCTCTTCTGGTCGTTGTATCTCTTCGCTTTGATCTTTACTGGATGCATCAGAGCTGTTGGGTGTGGGCTGTTTTTCTCCCTTATTCTTGTTTGTTAATCCCATTGTTTTTTCTACAGGAAAGTGATTACCTAGGGAAATTGAGTAGGGATATCTTATCACCATGAAAACAGAGACAGTTTACCCCATTGCCCAGACAACAGGTGCTAGGTACATTGTCATGGCAACATGGGCCACTTTTACAGAAGCAAGTGCCCAATTATGAGCAAAGCAGAAAGCCTTTACTGAAGTACATACTGGTCACTTAATCATCAAGACACAGAGCCCTGGTCTGTCTGGAGCTCTGACTCCTTGTTTTCTGCCTAGTCTGAAAGCTCTAAAGCCAAAAGAGCAGGCACCTTTGACCTCTGGGGTGGGAGGCAGGGTGTGAGAAAATAATAATCTGAGCTCCCTGGCTCTAAACTGTCCTACTCTACTACTAAGGCTCTTCTCTCCTCCTAACACCCCACCTCCAGCCTCAGCTGCTTCTGTGGTACCCCTATCACTTGTCTTCACTAAAAATATCTCACAAACTACCCTGAGATTTCATGTCCCTTGCTAAGGCCCATTTCTGCTGAAAGTAGAGTTCCTGTCTTATCTAGTGGTTGTTAGAAATTTATCAATTTTTTTACTGGAGTTCATTTGAATGAAACTGATGGCATATATTGGGGAGCAAGATCTCAAATGCTCCACAAAATAAGTTTTGCAGTTTCTTTTGTGTATCTGAAATTAAGGCAGGAACATAAAGAAGATTACATGGAGGTGGAATAAAGCAAGGCAGGGATTGGATTACAGGATAGTTAAGATTATGTGCTC
The DNA here is from genome assembly GCA_004026885.1 of Lyroderma lyra. Classification (NCBI taxonomy): domain Eukaryota; kingdom Metazoa; phylum Chordata; class Mammalia; order Chiroptera; family Megadermatidae; genus Lyroderma; species Lyroderma lyra. The sequence goes on from PVJL010005845.1 coordinate 31,323, forward strand.
TGTTGAGGGTGATTACAACTTATTTCAAAGGTGTTTTAACCTACATGCACAGAAACAATGGGCAGATCTTGCTTAAGCCAAAGACAAACCTTTTACTAAAGAAGTTATAGTCCTGGGGCTTGACAACCCATCATGAGCTGCCCAGTTTGGAATTTATGATCAGCTGGCCCTATGAGGTTACTTTCCATAGAACCCCCTTTTTTGTCCACAGTTCCCCCTTTTGGTCATAACTCAATACAAAGGATGCATTGATGACCAACTTTTTGATCCAATAGTGTTGTCTCACAGCACTAGGAAGGTTCATTCCTAGGAAATCTGTTTCCATGTGGTCTTGTTGACCATTTGGGATAAGGTAATACCATAACTATGGGATGTGAGTTGAGACCCATTTCTTTTCCAAAAGGAGAAGGACAGGTAAATAGTAGGCAGTCAGGTCTTAGGGGCTTCATTGTGAAAATACTCTGGATCATTTCTATCCTCTGCACTATCACGATTTAAAATTTGCCATCTGTCTCATTTTTCTATATTTGGCATCTAGTACAACATTTACATAAGTCATAAAAAGAGTATTCAAAGTTATTTTATACTGGTTCAGTAATAAACATTAGCAGACAGGTAAAGACAATCAAGCAAAATGAATTCTGAGTTCAGTATTAATCCACAGAAATTTGTCAGTTGTTGCTCAGCTTTAATCCTTTACTTTGGCCCTGGGAAGCCCGCCTTCTAGTGGAAAGATCTAAAATTGCATCTCCATTCTTCAAAAGACCTGTAAACCCTTCCTATCCCTTTCTAAGGGTTAGAAAAACAGAGACTTGGCAGAAGGGCAAGAGGATGCATCTTTTTCTAAGATAATTGCCTCTACCTTCTCTTTAGCTATGTCAAACTTGCAGGTACCAAAATCTTATCTCTATGAGAGGTTTTCTGTTGTTTTTTTTTTAAATCTCAATGCCTTCTCAGTGCCTACCTTGGAAAAGAGCGAATTGCCAACCGGTTCCAGAGTCCTATTGCCAGCAAAATTGCCTGTGCAGATGTCCAATCAATGAAATAGAACTACAGTTACAAATGAGCTACTCCAGGTTGACATTAGTCCCACCACCTCCCCTGCACTTCTCCAACCACCAATTGCCCACAACTTGCCCTGGTTATATATAGGTCAATCCTGATCTCATAATGAAGTCTGATCTAACCAGTGCTCAATTATGACAAAGTTATAACAGTGAACTAGGTCCTGCATAGGCTGCTGTATCCTACCTGCAAGTGGGCTGGGTTTATTATTAATGTAAATTAAACCTGAAAATCAAAACCTGTGCCATTAGTCCATGTTCCTTTTAAATTTCCTAAAGCCATTGCTATGCCAATGGAATGGTAGTGGGGGTTCTGGAGGTCACCAAACAGGCTGGAAAAGTTCATGCACAGTTCATCCATTTCTAGAATCTTTCTCTGTGCCCTGCTTTTCTAGCTAGAGAATCAGAAGCCTTTAGTCTGAAAGAAGCCCTTTTAGGGAAGGGAAGAGAGTCCATATGATTTTCAGGAAGCCCTTAGCCAAGAGCAAGTTAGAAGTATTTTAGGAGTCAACAGCTATTCACCCAGCTCCAGGCTTAATCCTGTTCTTCTCTAATCTCTTCTCAACCACCCATCTCCATTTCATGGTGATTTTCTGCCATGTCGTTATGTAAAGAGTCTACTTTTCCCCATACATTTCTGCTTTGTCTTCCCCGGTAGTCTATAAGCCCCACAAGGAAGTCTCTCTCTCTCTCTCTCTCTCTCTCTCTCTCTCTCTCTCTCTCTCTCTCTCTCTCTCTCTCTTTCTCTCTTTATAACCTCTATGGCCCATAGCATCAGACTTTGGACACAGCAACCGTGTAACCCAGTTCACTATCCTTTGCAAGCTGACTGAGAGGAAGCCTTGTTATTATCAATAGAGTACCTTGAGAAATGAAATAAATTTCAAAACACTGCCAATTTATCTCAGGAGCTTGATCCCAGAATGTTTCTTGTCCTTCTCCCTCCCCCAGCACTCTCCCCCATTCTCCAATCTCTTCACTTCACTTCAATGCCTATTAGTCTTTCTCATCTCCACACCTCACTTCCTATACTGTGTGTGCCCTCCCCAACTTGGTTACGTTTTGGAATATCTTCCCTCTCAAACTCTCCAGCCCTTCTCCCTTATAGACAGCTACAAGAAAATGTTCTATTTTAATAATCGTAGAAGCTACAATGTGGTGTTTAAATCTCTGTTGTCCCTCCCCAACACACATACACATGCACACACATACACGCACACACAGACAGACATACACACCAGAATTGGGCCTAAACAGATAATACCTAAATCCAGGACTCCTATCCTTGGATTTCAGGCCACTCATCTTTTCTTCCCCAATTACAAGTGGTGTGATACGTTAAAAAAAAAAAAGCCACTTATCTCGCTATTAACCATATTATCTCTCCTGTGTAAAATAATACCTTTCAGCCTGGGAACATTTCAAAATAATTCTCTTTAGAGTTACTGTGATTGCAGAAAAGGGGAAATAATTAGATCTCCATAGAGACTCGCAAAATCAAGGATTGGGTAGCAAAACTCTCTGGTGGCAGACTTAAGAGAGCCTTTTTCCTATGTCAATGGTGCCACTCTAGAGGCTGATGGGCATCAATACATTGTGCAGGTGTGGGGCAAAAAGTAATCATTTTTCCAGCCAAGCACTTTGTAACTAAGATTTTCTGAGTAGACTTCAGTTTGAGACCTTGAGAGGACACTGGCTTCATGTGAACAAAGCCACCTTCTGTCCTATATTCTGAAGCATGATCAGACCACTTATTCATTCAGCTGATATCTACTGGGTGCATACTAGATGCCAGACACTGTTTTAGGCACTGGGGACACAGCAGTGAACAAGACCAATGCTCTTTCTCAAGTTTATATCACGAATCCACAGGAAGCAGAGAAAGAGATGGGATCTGTTGGTGAATCTTCTGGCCTGAGCTTGCCTGCCCCTAATGCCCAGTGACAAGCTAGGTCTTCTAGTGATGTAATGATCAAGGATCACTGGTACCCACTAGACCAACATCTCATCTATAAAGTCACCTTTCAATGTGTTACAGCTTCAGAGGTCCCATTATAAGGACTCCATAGTGTCCTTCTAACTGCAAGACATGTGTAAAACCTACTTTATCTACATTTTATGTATATCTATGTCACATCCATTCAATATGGATATAATTTATTCTGTTTTTAGCACTGAAAATCTCTTCTCTCAGGAAGCCTTCAGTTCTGGGCAAACCAAAAAAGTAGTTGGCATCATCCACAAGGAGGCATTTTACTTCGGGTGATTTCTTAGATAAATGGAGCTTTTACTCCTGTAAACATCAACAGTTTTAAAAATTGTAACCATCTTTCAATGAAGTATTTCTAGTTTCTGGCATATACTTACCTGTCTTCTAATTTCCAAACTGTAAACTATCACTTCTGATTTCAGTGTGTCCTTTAGGCATGTTTGAGTTGAGTATAAACTAAGAGTAAATAGGCTCTGAGTGGAGGCCTGAAGGGCTCTTATATGAGTAAAGCCCTCTCTATTGACCACTCAGGGCTTTGTCTGTCTGTCTGTCTGTCTGTCTGTCTCTCTCTCTCTCTCTCTCTCTCTATCTCTCCTTATTTCCTAGCTTTCAGCTGTGTTATAGCTACTTAAAGTAGTCAGCTAACTATAAGATAAATGAACTTTGTGGAATCTGCCACATTACTTAGTGATTATATAAAATATACTTCTTCAGTGTTAATGTATTCATTCTAAGGCATGTATTGTAGATAAAAAGGATGTGTATTAGGTAACAAATGTTATTCTAGGTGTACTGACCCCTATGTTGAAATCTGCTGATTTGCAGAGAAACACATGTATCTGCAATAAAGTAATCAGCTTTACCCTAATTTGGATAACCCACTAGGTTATTTCAAACTTTTGAAATTTTCAACTTTGAGTCTACATAAATAATTTTTAAAAGGATACTGTGTATAAGAAGAATTAATTCTGCAGCTTTTGAAAGTCATTATAGTCAAGTTCACCAAGACTAAAAATCTGAGCTGTGCTTTCTAAAGGTTTCATTATTCTGTTTATTCCATTTATTATTATGCAGAGATAACTTGACATTGAGATGTTCCTCCAACAGGGGTTAGCACATTATTGAATTTTAGATGGCTATAAATGATGTTATGCATTTTTAAAAGGCAGCTCAGCCAAAGAAATCCAAAATGCTAATTTGAAAAAATATATATACACCTCTGTTTACTGCAGCACTATTCACAATAGCCAAGATATGGAAACAAGTGAAATGCCCATCAATAGATGATTGGATAAAGAAATTCTGGTACACATATACAATTGAGTATTACTCTACCATAAAAAAGAATAAAATCTTACCATTGCAACAGCATGAATAGACCTAGAGATTATTATACTAAGTTAAATATGTCAGACTGAGAAAGACAGATACCATATGATCTCACTTACATGTGGAATCTAAAGAACAGAATAAACAAACCAAACAGAAATAGACTCATAGATACAGAGAACAAACTGATGGTTGCTAGATGGGAAGAGGTTTGAAGGATGGATGAGAAAGAAGAAGGAATTTGGAAATACGAATTGATAGTCACAAAACTGTCACAGAGATGTGAAATACAGTATGGAGAATACAACCAATAATGTTGTAAAAACTACACATGGTGTTAGATGGGTATTAGACTTATCAGGAGGAACACTTCATAAATTATATAAATTCCTAACCATTGCATTGTACACCTGAAACTAATATAAAATAACATTAAATGTCATATATATATATATATATATATATATATATATATATACACACACACACACACACACACACACACACGCAGATATGTATGTATATATAGTCACAGGATGTAAAGTACAGCATAGGGAATATAGTCAATGGTATTGTAATAACTATGTACAGTGTGAGATGGGTAGTAGTCTTGTTGGGGTTATCACTTTATGAAGTGTGTAAATTGAGTATTACTTTTATGTTGTTTTCTACACATGAAACTAATAAATAATAATAATAATAATGGTAAGGCAGTTCAGTGCATATCTGCAAATGAAATCATAACATACCATAAGTGCCGTGTATAGCTGATTAGCATACATGTACCTCATGAGTAGTTTTGTGATCATAAAAAAGCATGCAATGTATACCCAGATACCTTGTCTTCATAGCCTCACCTATGAGTTGTCTGTACTCCTGATCTCAATCCCTCTTCCAGAGAGATGTGACCTCAAGTTCTCCCTTTTCTTTCATGTAACTCCAGGAAGAAGATATCATCCAAGAAAGTCACTTTTATTTCCGTGGCTATGGCCTGGGCCACTGCTTGCAGGCAAGGGATGGAGGTCCAATGGAAGTTTCTGGCATTTATAGCCCCCAGCCTCAAACTCCTCTTCTAAGGGAGGGAGAAACCATGAGGAAACTCTACGTGGACCGCGCCAAGAGGATTGACACCATCTCCCGGGCTGTCTTCCCTTTCACTTTCCTCATCTTCAACATTTTCTACTGGGTTGTCTATAAAGTACTACAGTCAGAAGATATCCACCAGGCAGTGTGAATAGGATTGGGCCTACAGAGTCCACCTGCTGGACTCCTGCTTCCTCTTAGGTGGGCTTTTCCCCTCCATTAGATTCCATCTGGAGCTTGGGCAGTTCTTCCTGATCTTTCACTCAGAAATTCATCAGCCAATCCCTAAACTATGTAGATCTATACTGCATAATGCCAATGGTGACTGTACGTAGAAAGATGGTTTGTCTACCCTAATTCAGATTTTCTCCATGCTACCCCATTTCTCATGGAAGTCAAGTTTGGCCATGTTGCTGAGGCCAGAATGACCTTCTTCCCTTACTGGAGCCTCTCTATTTTTCATTTCTCCAGTAGAGCATATTCAGACCACTGGTAGTAGATTCTGTTATTTGTCTTCTTAATCTGCGCCACTCTTCACCCTGCCACCTCCCACTCTGAGCCTGGCCTCCATCTCTCCTACCACAGGCTCTAAATAGGGAGTCTTTCCTATCCACCGGTGTCGCCTTCTGTGACACAGTCAGGTTTCCTTGACTGTGGGAGGAAGTCAAGACAACATGTTCCCCACCTCTCACCAAGGTTGGAAGAGTCATGGGCTGCCCTGGGGTAGGGCATTGCTATTTGACCAAACATAGAGGTCTCCAATGCTCAACACTGTCAGAATGGGGTCAGGAATTTTGGACTCTCAGATCACCCTTCCAGATCCATCTGAACATCCTTGTCTCAGAAATAATTATTTTATTCCCTAATTAGCATGGTGACGGGGCATGTTTGCCTGCTGGGGAGTGTAAAAAAATGCTTACTTGTTAAGAAACTTATTCAATGATGCTAGAAAACTTTCAAGAAAAATGAAATTCAAAGTAGTAGGACCCAGGAGTACAATACAGACACTATCTTCTCAGAATCTTTTGTTGTCTGGGGTTTCATTTGTTTCTTATTTTTTCTCTGAAGTCTTTTTATTTCTCAGGACACCTATTTCCAACTTGCTCTTTCACCTCCTTTAATGAACAAATAACAGTGCCATGGAACTCTGTCCAGGATAAAGTGGGCTTTGAAGTTCCTGGGAGGAACTAGGCATATATAGGATCCCTTTCCTGGATAAACATTGACTTGGCCAACCTCAGAGTAGTAGTTATAAAAGTTACAGAGATATAAATTGGAATTGTTTCTTAACCATTCTCTTGATTCCCTTGTCCTTCCACACTGAGTCAGTTGAAGCTACCAGAAATGTCAGAATAGAGAAGATGTGAAAAAGTCCATTTCAGGCCTGACATACCACTGGGGTATGCAGAAGGATGGGCCTGGTACACTGAGTCCTTTAAAATGACCCAACTGTAAGGAACTGAAAAAGGGAAGATTGAAGTGCAGAGGTAACAGCTGGAAGACAGAAGTGATTAAATGATCTCTTGAATATCTTGACCTTTTTCCTGGACTTAGAATAAATAACTATGTAAATCCAAAATCCAGTCTCAATCTCAATCTCTCTCTGTATCTCTCTCTGTGTGTGTGTGTGTGTGTGTGTGTGTGTGTGTGTGTGTATACATACATACATATATACATACATATATACATATATATATATATATATATATATATATTATAATATATATCCATCTCCCTCTACCCCTTCCTTCATCCCCCTCTCTCTTCATCCCTCCCTCTCTTCCTCCCTTCTCTCTTCCTCAAAATGGTGTTCCAAATTGAAAGTCAGTAAATCCAGTGGTCAATGCAAATCCCATAGTCAAACCAAGAGCTCAGCTTCCTTCCTTCCTTTCCCCTATTGATCATGTTTGCTCTTTCCTATTCACCGAGATACTCCTTTCATTCTAGTCTGAGCAGGGTGGATGGCCCAGAAATTAATCTTATTGATAATATTAATTATGACTCTTGTGCCAAGAAAATTCAAAACTAATGGACTGGCTTAAGGGAGGAGATTAAGTTGACGGGGCAGAGAGTTCCTGTTTTCCCATTTCTGCCCAGGTAGTGCCAATCAATGAGAGGCCACAAGCAATACCCCTTTGAAAAAAGCAAAGAGTATCTCTTTGATACTCTCTATGGCAGGGCTGGGGTGTCAGGCTGCTGCAGCCCGACAGCGGGGGTTGCGGGGGATGGACTATGGAGATGAGCTTATTGCACAGAGCGCTACTTGTTACAGATCTTGTCCAGATGGGCCAACTGCACAAATCTGCCCTGTTGGAAGTCTCAAGAACAATGCCCTGGAGAAAGCTACAGCACTGAGCAATAGAGCCTGCCCAACTGGAATTCAGCTCAGGGAATCAGCTGGTGCTGGGAGCCAAAGAAACCAAAGTACCAACCAACATAATAGCCCAAAGGAGTTCACAAAGCCACTCAGAGGCAATCCCAAGTGGACAGTACTATTTTTCCCCATCAGAACCCCCAAATAGAGAAAGGAGACACATGGTGTCAGATTCAGGTACAAATAGCTTTCATTTTCCTCACCCTTCTCACACATGTATTGCGGAGGAGGGATATTGGATCCCACTGAAACCATCTGACACCTACAAATGCATTCAATCATGAAATTCCTCAACTTGGATCCTTCTTTCCACAGTGAGTTGTCAAGAAGAGATATAAAGGAGTCACTTGAAGGTCACTTCCATTTACCCTCATTCTTCTAGTACTCACCCCTCGAAAGACCATACTACTTTCTGCATAAGTCACATATAAAGTGATTTTGAGTTTTAAAACAGCGTATTTTCTAAAGGAAAAAAAAACTCCCCATATAAATAAAGTGTTTTGAGTGTTTTCATTAATTCATTATTAATATTTAATGCCCATTAAATTTTTATACATATATTTTTCCAGAGAAAGGGATTTATTTATTCAGTTGTTGAGGTTGTCAGTGCCTTCATCTTTCCTTCAGTTTGCTCTGCAGTTTAAAAAACCACTAATTTGTCTTCCTCTTTCCCCTCAATCTACTAGCAGAGCCTCTTACTTTCCCAGAATTCATAGTCAAATCAAAAAGAGCTTTCTGTGTGGAAGCAAGGTAGAGAATACAATTTATTCCTTTTACTTTCTCCCATAAGCCTTTTCCTCACCTAACACCAAAGAACTGACACTCTTCTAGTTGAAATGCTAAGTTGACTCTTAAAGTTCTTCATTTTCAATGAGCCATGCAAATATCTCAACTTTGTCCAGAACATATTACCTCCTGGTAATATTTAGGTGTCACCACTTGCTTCTCTCCAATCTCAGTTTACTATTATCTATGTTGTAATCATTACTATTATCTTATTATTTCTAGCTGTCAAAATCTTAGATGCAAATTCACTGTGTTGGAATTAAAGATCTTCCCAGACCACTCTACTGATGAAAGATAAATCAACCAAGCATGGGAACCACCAAGGCATTAGGAAGAAATATAGAATCAGCCCTTTGAGGGCAGGGATTGCATCTTATCCAAGTTTTTAGTCCACACAACCTTTGATTCATGGCATACAAGAATGTTTATGTAGAATAAAAGCATGACTTCTCACATGGTTTATTATATACCACATTTCTAGTCATCCTCTTTCCATTTATCTATTGATCACAGAAAAATAGACCCTGAAAGGAACTTACAAAATCAGGTTAAGTGTGGGCGCACACCCGCGCGTGCATGCACGCATGCACACACACACACACACACACACACACACACACACACACAGAAAGAGAGAGAGAGAGAGAGAGGCTGGTTCTTAGGTATAACATGACAAAAGTTTAAAAGACATCAAAACCCAGTAAATAACATTGCTGAATAAAAAATGGTAATGACCTTCCTATTCCAAATATGAAGATTAGTATCAAGTTATGTTTAAAAAACCAATCACCAAATGAAAACTTTGGTAGTAACATGTGAGTACATTCAAGGGGTTTTTGGCAGTTCAACCACCCGTCTCTCTTTGATTCATATGCTGTTCCCACCAAAGAGCCAGTCATCCCTATAGGGATGGCAATTAGGCTGTTCTTCCCAGTGTCACACCCCTTATTCCATTATACTTTACATCTAGGACAACAGTTACAAGTCACAAATTTGGACTGGAGGCATCAGAACAGCATGTTAGCAAACATTAGGCCAGGAAGAGGAAAGATATCTGAGCCACAGCCTTTCCATGGAAGAATGAATTATGGCTGCTATCACAAAGCCATCAGAAAAAAGTTACATGAGAACTCAGCTACTGTCACCCTGCCTAAGTAGCTCTGTTTTCCTCAGTCTCTGCTTTCAACCTGAGGCTTTTTATAAATGCCCTGGCTGCATTATACTGGGTAGTGCATTACCAAAGAAGTTCATGCTCTCACTATGAACTCCTTGGAACAAAGGCCATTCCTACTATCACTTAAGTCCAGGAGACATTTTGCCTTACAGAGCTGAATCTAGAAATATATGCACATATTCTCTAGCTTCCATTGATGACAGTGTGGTGATTAAGAGCATGGCTTCAGTACAAGAATACTCATTGGAAATGGGTTCTTGGACAAATGACTTCCCCTCCCTCAATCTCAGTTTCCTCCTCTAATACGTCATTGAAGGCTCTGAAAGATCTAGCACACAATAACGATGTGACCTTGAGAAAATCATTGAATCTTTCTGTGGTTCAATTTTACATCTATTAAATGAAGGCAGTAACAGTATGTACTTCATAAGGTTGTTGTGGGAATTAAAAGGAGAATGTAGGTAAAGTGCTTCAGCGTTTGGCACATTGTAAGTGCTCAATAAAGATTAGCTATTAAATGACCAGAACACATCACTGGAGTTTCTCTTCTACAAGTGTCAAATTTCTATCACATGGGCCCTGTTGGAACTTCAGATTTCCATTTTATGTGTGTCATCTTGCTGAGTCCACACTCACAAAAGCACAAAGAGAGTCAAGTTAAAATCGCCTCTCTTTTATGTTTTCAGTCTCTCCACTGTCAGTCACCAAGTCCTTCCTGCTGGTGTACTTGTATAACATGCTTACAAATTATGTAACCATGACAAATTACTTAATCTCTTTGAGCCTCAGCTTTTTCAGAGACAAGAAGAAGGAGGATGGGAGAGGATCAGGAAAGAGGGGAGCAGCAGGGCAAGAAGAAAAGTCTTTCTTATTCAAAATGAAAAATAAAAATAAAAATCACATTCCATTTTACTTTAAATTTCTCTATCTATTGATTTATTGCACTCTTCCCACTTATCACCAAGTTTGTTTTTTTATTACATTTTACATAAAATATTATAATGGTTTCAGGTGTACAGCACAGTAATGAGTCATTATATAACTTACTAAATCCTCCTTCCATAGTTATTAAAATGGTGTTGACTGTATGCCTTATGCTGCACTTTATATCCCTATGACTATTCTGAGAGTATGAATTTGTACTTCTTGATTTCTTCCCCTTTTTTACCCACCCCTCTAGCTCGCCTCCCATCACCCCAACAAATCTAGTACAGATACTACACCACACACAGTTAGTGCAACCTTATTGACAATATTCCCATGTTATACATTATATCTCCTTGATTATTGCCTTGTAACAAAAAATATGAACTGATTCATGAATTTGTGTGTCATCCTTGTGGGAGCCAGGCTAACCTCTGTATCATTCCAATTTTAGTATATGTACTGCTGAAGTGAGCACAATCACCAAGTTTCTTAAAGGAGATATCCTATTACACTTTTCTGCATCCTTGTAACTACCATTTACTCATTAACACACTGCTATTTATCCTCTGCCTTTCTCCCTAACTCCCTCCTGAAAATGCTTTTCCTGTGTTTGTCACCTTGCCTCCTTAATTACTACACCAAGTCAACACTTTTTGGTTCAAATCTTTCATGACATCCTGTATATAACATTTGTTGGTTCTGTTACACCTTCTTTGAAATTCTCTTCTCCCTTGGCTTTCATCCTTCAGTTTCTTCTCTCACCCCTCTGACTGTAGCTTCTTGGTGTTCTTATTCTCCAGGATGTCATGTTTGGCATTTGCCTGTCCTCATTGCACACTTACTGTTTTCCTGTTTTCAGTTACCATGGTAGTGATAACCTGTATGCTGATGTTTCTCAAATGTCTAGATTTTCCACAGATCTAATCTTATTTTTCAATTCTCTGTTGAACATTTCCACTTGGATATCCCACAAGTACCTCAAATTCAACATGTTTACAGCCAAACAACTGATAATCTCCTTCAAATCTCCTCTACCACCCTCTCCTCCAATCTTGTCAATCTTGATGAGTGGCACTTCCACCTACCCATTCACATAAGCCAGAAAACTGGAATCATGTTTGACAACTTATTCCACAGCCTTCAAATCAAATTAATCACCAAGTCCTATTGTGTCTACCTTCCAAATATTTCTGAAATCTGTCCCTCCTTCTCTATCATATCTGACCTCATCTTGTTTCAGCTTTTGATTGCAGCATCATTTCCTATCCTTCACACTATTGCCAATTTGAGCTTTCTAAAACATAAGTTTATTTATGACACTTCCTTGTTTTGAATCCTTCAATAGCTCCCTATTGTCTTCAGGAAAAAAATCCACAGTCCTTAAATTGGCCTCTGAGAGATTTTCTGCTCTGGCCTCTAGCAGTGCCTCCAGTCTCTTCTCTCATCACTCCCCTTACTCTCCTAAATACACCCTCTATTGGCTATGTTCATCCATCCACACATCCCAGAATCCAATAACTCACCCTGTCTAATGTTCCATGCTTTTGCACATGCTATTCCCTAGTCTTTAAATCCCCTCCTCTGACCTCTTCCATCATGCTCATCTGTCAAGATTCTAACCATATATCACGTTTTCTGTGAAGTCTTCTCAAACTCCTATGACCCCAGTTCAATGTCTTATCTACTGGGCAAGGGATTTTCAAAGTCAGCTTCAAGAAGTCATAGTACAGGCAACCATCCTGGTCACACACACTATACACACATTTCAGTTAAAGTAAATACTTTAAGTTGATAAATTTGCTTCATTGTAATATTATGTTTGGGGTAGGGGTGTCGGGTGTAGAGCAAAGAGAGAGTTAACTGCTGCTTTTTGGAAAAAAAAAACCATCATCTACAACTTTCAGAGGTAATTTATTTATCAAAACAAAGAGTGTCACAACTGTAATTTGGGTAATAGTATAGAAAGACTTTGTTTTTAAGAGTAGGCCAAAATGAAGTGCTGGCATGACAAAGTAATCTAACAATTGAGTATCTGTCTGACTCTAAGCTCCTCTTACTCCTGAATCCTTACCAGTGTCCCTCCCCTTAACAGTTACTAAAAAATGTCATGCTGACTGTTTTTTATCAGTCCTTATTTTAACACCAATCCTTAACTGCTTCAGGCAGTGATAATTATTGTTGTAAAGAAATCCCTGACCCTCAGGGGTCAAGAATGCTTGGGATCTTTGGTCACAAGCACATTTGCTATCTTGACTCCTTTTACCACTACTCCCACACAGAGAAACAAACAATTGGCTCTTTAGAAAACTAATCTCTTACAGGATTTCCCATAAGGCAACTGGGTTAATGGATCACAATATCTTAGAATCCAGAACCTGGCTCAAAAGAGCTGAAAGGGCCTTCCCATTTCATGTAGTTCGGTGTGCTCATCAGTCGATATAGGGACACTGAAGATCAAACTGGGCAAAGCCCAGGCCCTAGGTGTAACTTCTTTATTTTTTCAGCTTCGTTGAGCTGTGAAAGGAAAAAAATGAAATAAAAATCAAAGAACCAAACTGTCTCATAATTTATTAGCTCAAAAGGCTCACTTCTGAGGCTGTGCTGACACAGAGAGTGCAGCATATCCAATACCAAAGATAATCCATAGCTAAGGAAATTCTCCCTGTGATGACCATTCAGTCCTCAAACTCTGCCATGTTATTTGGTTAGCTGGTATGCATATTAGATGTCCACAGTCCCCATACAAAGAGGATAGTACAAATCTTGGTAATAGTTATGATATTGTTATGGGAAAATGGGGCCCTCCTCTACTTGGTATCTAAGTTCTTGATGTCTCGAGCAAAGAATTGAACAAGACACAGAAATAAAGTGGTGAAAAGGTACTTTATTAGAAGTAGAAAGTACACTTCAAAGAGGTAGGAGAGGGCTTGAGCAGGCAAGTGGCTCAAGGGACCCGAATAACGAGGTCTTGGTAGTTTATATTCCCTTTTTCTTTAAAGGGGCTATACCTTCATGGGTATGGGAACTTTTGATTGACATCTTTGATTGACAAGCAGCTGTGACATCACCTTTTTACTGCTCATGTTTTCTTTCCAAACTCAATTTTCTCTTGTGATTGCCTATCTTGGGGTAGGGATTACTAGAAAAGTGTGATATCAGGGTTGTGATTACCCCAATAATGTGGGTCCTATGGGAGGGGTCCTGAGATCCCCACTATTGTACCTGCCTGCTTTACTTTCTTTTTGAGAGGTGTAATCCCCTAAACCTCTATGGGAAGTTGAGGGAAGAGAGGTCTCATCTTCTGTATCTGCTTCCTGCTGAGCGTGGTCGCTGTGCCTAGCATTGGGGATTCACAGAGCTCTCAGCCTCTCTGATCTAAAAGGGGAAGAATTCTCAAGATCTGCCTGGGAGACTGTGTTTATTTCTTTGGTTGGGATGGGCTGGAAGTCTTGCCAGGGCATTATCTATATCCCAATGACTCCTAGATAAGGAAAAATAAATTCAGTTAACAGATTTAAAAGCATTAGCCTGAAAAGCACTGATGCAGGGTGGCTGCATGATGGAAGTTCAATTCAGCCCCATGGAGTCTGTGTCCTATTGACTTCGGGCTTAGTTGGCCATTCAGGTGTCACCACCAATCCAGGAATGGCCTGGGGATGATATAATCAATTCACACAGGTTACACCAGGATAATTAGTTGAAGTCTAGCAAGCACAAGTAACTAAAGTTTTGCCATTACAAATCACAAATTTTAGGATGATTAACTAAGGCTAGAGACAGGACATTTTGGGAATACATTTAGCAAACAAAAATTACAAGTTTTTCTGAATGATTAACTAAAGCCTGGACAAAGGATATTTAAGAGATACAGGCTAACAGCTTATTGTTTAAGTTTTGGAGTAATTATCTAAAGCAGGAGGCAGGATGAAGACACTCCACATGATTCAGGCTAGGAGCAATCTATTGTTTAAGGCTAGAGATAAAGGAAAATTGATTGAGAGGGTGATTAATGCTTGGGACTGGGTGGGGGAAAGCAAAATTGGTGAGCTAAAGAACTAGGGAAAAGGAGACTAAAAGTTCCTATAGTGAGGGGATCTTCATTTGACCTGTGTCGATATTATAGTGTGAAGTGGTCATGCCAAGATCCAAATTCTACAAACTCAGGACATACTTCTCCAGAGTTCTTTTGTGAATTTATTTGTGAATCCTTTAGATTTATACTTCCAATCTTTAGAAATATAACCTGTTAACCCATATAATTGATTTAAGATTCAGGATGTTACTTTAAAGAAGGACACGATATGGTTTGTCATTAATATATTGTTATTCTTCTATGAAACATACTCCAGTGATTTTGGAGTTAATCCTTCCTGTCCCATCTCTTAGGATTCCAGGTGTATAAACCCTCTTTACCCAAAGCTGCCTAACAGAGTAGAGACGTGAATCATGGAAATTATTTCATTCATGTCTATCTGCTACTTATGTAATCTCTCTCCCTGACACCCTAGTGGTGAATTCATGTTGAGGGGAGAGGGAGAGAGGGTCAAAACTAATGAGTATATCTTCAAACCATCACTGATACCATGTTTAATGTTATCTCTCAATCAAGATTTAACCAATTAGGACTACAGCTAGTAAATAATACCTATTTCTTTCCGTTACCCTTCCTTGAGGAAGGTGCAGGTCTGTACTGCCTGTCTGACATCATCATTTGCTATATTCCTAATCACCTGTGATCTGAATCTACAATGGAAAAAACTCTCCTGGTATTAATGTCTACCCTAGGTTGAGGATGGGTGCTTTTGATTGTTTTTGAAAGGCTTCTTGGAGCCAGCTTTTTGTTTCAGCCCCACTGAAGGGGCAGTTCAACTTTTATTGGGAAATCTAATTCCTTTTCCTGTCATTCCTTGAGTTCCTCCACTCTGCTTTACTCAAGAGGTATACCTTAAAGGCCAGTTTGCCTTATTAGACCCAGCCTCATAAGGTTAAGGAATGGTTACTGTCTAAACAACCTTCCAGATATTCTTTACCCTGCCATTTAGTTTCCTCTTGGAAACATAAAAGTCTAGTGTGGATTGGCATAAACATCTATTCTCTACATCTCACTGAGTCCATGTTCACTCTCCCACCTCTGCCATGTTAACCTGTTGGCCAGTACGCATATTAGAAGACCTAACCCTGAGATTTAGGTCCTTTACAGGCTCTTAGTGCCCTAAAAAGTCTTCCTGAGTCTAGGTAAGGCAAAGCCTTTCACTAGAAACATGAAGCCATTAAGTGAGTGATCAGTATGAGGGGGTTCCCTCGATTGTGAACTTCATTAGGAAAGGGGAAAATGTTGTTTTTCATCTGTAGCTAAGAACACAGTGCTTGAAACAATGGAGGTGGGCAATAAATGCCAGCCAAATGAACTGCACATGTGGAAGTACATTTGGCCTTACTGTCAAAACTGTCTGGTTACAAAGACCAGTGAGTACGTTTTCTTGTATTTTTGGAGGAAGGAGTGGCGGGGAAGAGGGAACAGGGAAGGAGAGAACATGAGTCCAAAAGATAATAGAGAGGCTAGGGTTGGGGGTAAGTGGAGCTTGGAATTCTCTGGATTTTGTTGGTTTGAGTTGTTTTTTTGTTTTTTCAAAAGTCAGTATTGTCTAATAATTTCTTCATTCCATAATCAAAAACTTTTAGAGGTTTCCCTGTGCCTAAATATGTAAGAACAATCTCTTTAGGCTGGCTTTCTCCTACCAATATTGTTTTATCTCCCTTCCATTCATTCACAGATTTTTGTGAAGAACATACTGCAATATGCCAGGCACTGTAACTAAATACAAGGGCAACACAATGAAAATAAAAAATACCCACTGCCCTCAGAGAGTTTATATTTTGTTGGGGGAGACATATTTGGACTAAGTTATTGGACAATAGCAAAATTGAGAAAATGTGGAAGTATTATGGAAATATATACTTGCCCTAGTTGTGGTAGAAGTTGGGGGAGGAGTTTTCATGGAAGGTTTCCCTGTGAGAGAGACGTTTAAGATATGAAAGAAGGAAAAGTAAGAGGGAGGGAAGCACTAGGGACATAAAGGGAGGCAAAAAAAAAGAATGAAGGGGTTAGGAATAGTAGAGTTTTAAAGAGGGAAGTGATGAAAGATTTGCATTTTGCAAAAAAAAAAAAATATTGTGAGTATAGTGTGGAGAGCAAATTGTAGGGAGACAAGAGTAGGTTATTAGGGAAAGATGGTGATGGCTCAAAAAGCAGAAAGTAGTAGGTGCTAGGGGAACATAAAGCAAGTGTACTTAACCTCATCTTGGAGATCAAGGAAGCCTCCCTGAAGAATGGACACTTCAAGTGAGACTTGAAGGTTAGCTTAGCCATAATGAGAAGTTTGAGGGGGTGAGGTGTTGAAGAGAGTCTCCAGCACAGTAACCTTGTGATTTAACCCAAGCAGTCCTCATTTTTGCTAATGCTTTGGTGCCAAACAGGAATGCAGTGTGTTTTTTCCTTCTAGCTAAATCATATCTATATTTCTAAGGCCATCTCATATCCCACCCTCTCGATCACACCCAGATATGGTTTCTCTTGTTTCTAGACTCCTATTGCATGCTTGTCACTTAGAATTTAAAGATACACTATTTAGTATTGTTACTTGACACATATCTTCAACTCCTTGTAAGCTCCTCGAATTTATGAACTGTCTTCAATTACTCTGGCATCACCCCAGATACCTAGCACAGTGATGGGCTTTGATCAGTAAGGTACTCATTGAATGAGTGCATGAATGAATGAATGAATGAGGCACTCGAGTCCTTGCTGGCTTCCTTTAGTAATTTGCTATTATCTGTGAAGCTCACGAGTTCTGCTTGTCCTAAAACTTTCTACTACTTGCATCCAAAGACCTAAGGTTTGAAGTCAATAGCTCATTCCCACTGGTCATTGCTTCTCACACCCTTGCAATCCTGCCCCACTCCCACCACCAACACCTTCTATTGTTTCTTCTGTCTTCTGGTTGTCAGCCAGAATAAGAAAATGGTCTAGCTGTCCTCAGAGACTTACGCCAGCCTGGACTGCTCTGCAGTACCATGAAGGGCCAGGACTTTTGTTTACAGCTGGGATCATGGTGAGGTGGTGAGCACAGCTGACAGCCCCACTATGGTGCAAAGATCAATCTTTCTCTGTCCTCTCAGCCAAGTTTCACAGACCAGCTCTATTGAAAGCTGGCTGCACTTGACTGGGTCTCATTGACATACCACCCACAACACTGGCTTGGGAGCAATTGGGTGAATGTTGGCTTTGTACCTTTTAGGAACTGCCCTGACTGTCTTTTCTGTCCCTAATTTCTAATTATGTTACCTAAACATTATGGCCTTGCAGGAACATGACCTCCTAGGTCCCCACACCTTAAACAATGCTCCACCCTTCCAACCGTATCTTCTCACTCTCAGCAGTGTATCAACACCCTTGTTTGCTCAGCAGCACAGTAAAAACACAAAACAAAAGAACCAAACCTCATAGTTTTCAATGTGCACTTTATGGGACCTGCCTTTCCATGTTAAGCAGACTGGTTCCAGGTCCTTGGACATGTGTGTGTGTGTGTGTGTGTGTGTGTGTGTGTGTGTTTCCCTTCAGATGGCTTTCCCACTGTTTTAAAACCCACAAATCAGATGGGGTCTGGAGCCTTCAAAGACTATCCTTTGAGATCCCAATTGAGGGCCTCTGCCACTTCTGCTCCTGTCTCCTCCTTCCTTAGCAGCTTTGCCCTCTCCAGCACTCACATGAGGTGAGAATGAAGCCCTGTTACACTAGTGGTTGCTTCTTGCCCTCAGATTCCCTTCACCTGTGTTTCTCTGCCTGCGGACTAACACGGTTTTTGCCAAAATTGCTGAGGCCTGTTTTCATGGCTTTCAACCTCTCCCCACTACCAAACACCTCTTTCACTAGTCGTTATAGCAAGGCTTCTTCAGCAGTCTAGTGGAGGAGTACTGCAGGCCTGAGGAGGACTGCAGAGCGGAGGACATTTTCCTTTTAGGAGACCTTATCAGAATTTCTGGAGCAAAGGCTTTTTCAACCTAAAACACCTCCTCCCCAGATTTTTAAGTGGTAATTCCCTACTAAAGGCGTGTGCATTCCACCCAACCTCTTGGTTAATATGTACTATTCTAAAGGGAAACTCATGTATGTTCTCCTCCCCAGTACTGATGAAAGACTTAGATTTTTTTTCTATTTTTAAAATATTTTATTGTGGAAAACTTCAAAAAATACACAAAAGTAGGAAGAATAGTATAATAAAACCCCCATGTACCCATCATTAAGCTTCAACAATTTAGACCAATGATGCAGCACTTTAAGTACTGCTAGTTTGTCTTCTTTACTAATATGACAGCTGAATTTTCAAAAGACATAGCTTTTATCACTCCCCAGTAAAATGAAGACTGTGAGTGCAGGTTATAAAGCATGAGCAAAGTTATCTCTGGAAAACTGGCTTAAGGCATCCTCTTATGGCAATGCTCAGACTGTAGGGATCAGTGTAGACTGGTTTGGAAATCAGTCCTCATCTCTGTTCATTGATGTGTAACATGGATGATCTGACATGATCGTTCCAAGTGAAGTATGTGATTTGCAAAAACCCAATTTTTGGTAAATTGCATACTAAACTATATACTCAGAAAGGGTAAAACAAGGGATTATTTGCAAGTCTGGCATCCTTCCCAAGGTCACCCAAGGACTATATTGATTAGATTCTCATTCTTAGTCAATTGAAGTAACCTATTTCTGCCAAATGGCTGGGTCAGTTTGAGTAGGGAGGAGGTTGATTACAGGAGTAGACAGGAGCTGGAAGACACTATATACCCCTAAAATGATATAAAGAAAACTTTCCCATGAAGATTTCCATTGTTTGCCCTGTCTGTCACGGGCTAGCAAAGTAGACTGATCCAGACTAATTTGCTGAACTGGTTTTAGGAAGTCCCTATGGAATGAGCCAGGTATAAATAGATGGAAAAACACTGTTATTAAACAAATACAATTTTGCTTAGCCTTGAAATATTAGGGTTTTTTTTAAAAGTTAAATTAACCAAACATTCTTTTAAAAATCATCCAATAAGCTAGTCAGAACCAAGTGAAAAAATACCAAATTGCCCCTAGAATGGAGCAATTTTATCTACCACCCAGAAGCCATGGGAGGACACCGATGTCCCCCTTCACCTTCTAGAACAGACTAGCCACTACTTTTCAGACCTAGGAAGGCTGTCTTAGCCACAAGATAGGATAAGCAAGGCCAGTAGATACTGTTGAGCAGGGCAGGTTGCACCCTGTACAAAGTTACCCAACTGAGAGGGAACAGTGGAGGCTGAAGTTCATTCTTTAAATGCCCTGGTGAAGCTCCAGAAGTATTTTTCTCATTGTTCCACTGAAGTGGACACTTGTTTGCAAATTGTCTGAGCCCCCACCCAGCCCGGCGGCACATGTTTCTAATCAGCACAAAAGTATTGTATGAGCAAATGGTGGCCTTGAAAATTAACATAGAGATTTGGGAGTCACTGAGTGTTCTGTGAAGGCTGGGGCCATAGTGCCTGGCCTTCAGCCTTGAAGCCAAACAAATATTGACCTAAGCTACCTTTCCCTTACAGTTGAAGTAGATTGTGAAGACAATGGTTCGGCTGTAAATTCCAAAGGAAGAAGAGTAACTCCCATTTTATGAGAACCCACTAAGTCAGGAATTTGCTGAAGCTTCATCCCACTAGTAAGTGGAAGGGGCAGGAGAATACTCACATTTGAGAGGGTAATATGGCATACTGGGGGAAAAACAAACATGGGCTTGGGAGCCAGAGAGAAGTCAGAATCTTTGTTCTGACATTTACTAGCTGGCAACTTGGAGTAAGTATTTAATTTCTCTGGGCTTCAGGAAGGATTCACTAATGGATGTAAAGAGCTGAGTACAGTACTGTCTGGCACATAGAAGACGTTAAGTTCTTATGTCTTTTTCTGCTACTACCCTTACTCCGAAGTTAATTCATAGTATTTACACCTTTGGCCTTGAGACCTCACTCAGCAGGCAGAGCATAAAGATGAGTCTACTAGACAGAATATGGGAGTGAAAGTCAGAAGATTTGAGTCCTAATGCCAGACACATCCCATGTTATATGACATTGGGTAAGTTACCCACATCTCCTGACCCCATCAATAAGACAAGAAAACATGCCTAGCTCTGATGCTGGAAGAGCAGGAAATCACTTTTCTTGGGTATCTGCCATGAATATGCACTATGCTAGGCCCTTTTACATACCTTGTATATTCTACATCAGCATTATCCCATAGAACATTCTGTGATGATGGCAATGTTCTGTATCTGTTGATATCTAATATGGTGCTATCAGGAAGGGGAAGAATTCCCTATTTCTACCCTTTTCTAGTTCTGACAACTGGGCCAATAATAACAAAATTGACAGAAGACTAGATTTACAGAGAAAAAAAACGATTTATACATGCACATGGAAGAATCATAATATGATGCTCGGATCATGAAATGAGGCTCAAAAGGGAGTCAAATATATGGTGACAAGGGGGTTCACTGGTGGCGTTGTGGCTAGGCTTTGGTGCTCTCAACACTGCAGCTTGGATTCGATTCCCAGCCAGGGAACTACCCCAAGGGAAAAAAAAAAGTATATGGTGACAGAAGGAGATGATTTTGAATGGTGAGTACACAGTGCAATATATAGACGATGTATTATGGAAGTGTACATTTTAAATGTATATAATTTTATTAACCAATGTCACCCCAATACATTTATCTTAAAAAAATGACAAAATTTGGCACATTTTTTAATTTTTTAAACAAAGAAACAATGAATTTGTGAGCAATGGACAAGAAAAAGAAAGTTAGTGCTCATTAGAAAGGAATTTAAGCAAAGTTTGGGCTTAGGTAGTAAATTAGTATAGGCTTTACAAGGTTTGTTTATACAGGCTTTTTTGACTCTGGATTTTATAACTCTTGTGACAAGATTGTTTCAGCCCTCAGGAAAAGTGAGGATGCCTATTATGTAGAGATTTATTTCCTGCTTTTAGAAAGATAGAGAACTCCACTGGCTCCTGCTGCTTCTCAAGTAATTTTAATTTGAAATAATCCATGTTCCACTGTGGGCTATTTTGTGGAGGCCTACCCTGGTTCCTGCCAGTACTAATACTAGCCATAAGTAGTTATTGAGCCTTTGAAATGTGGTTAGTGTGATTGAGGAAGTGAATTTTTAATTTTAATTAATTTTAATTAATTCAAATTTAAGTATATATATGTCTAGTGGCTACCACATTGGATATTGCAGCTTTAAGGTTATGAGGCAGGAATACTTATTCCAATTTAATATACAGTGAAACAAAGTCTCAAGAATGTTAAAGAACTTGTTGAAATTCACATAAATAGTAAGTAATCAAACAAGATTCAAAACCAAGCAGTAGAAAGCTTAGCAAGGTAGTACTGTTAGACATACGAAGAATTACCTAGGCTCCACTACTTACAAGTTATATAACCAAAAATAATTATAGGCTCTAGAATTCACCTTCATCACCTATAAGATGATGATAATCCTCACCTAATTTGCAGACCTATTTGGGGGACTAATGGATATAGAGCCATAAGAGTATGACCTATAACAGGCTTTCAACAACTGTGTTTCCTCACCACCCTCATTACCCACACACACATAGAAGAGGTCCAGAAATAAACTAAAAAAGATAACTGCAGGGTAGAGAGACCATTTGGGAAACATAAAAACAAAAAGGAAAACATTTATGAGCTTTTATGTGATATCTTATTATAGAATGGAGATAAGGGAGAGTATGAAGTCAAAATATTTCCATTTATTTAGTTTGCTTTCCTGCCCTCCTCTTGACACTCTAGTCAACATTAGCCAAAGCAGGGAACAAGATATTTATAATATATTTTAAGGCCCAGAAAGACAAGCTATTAGGGCTGAATAAGAGTACTGTCAAAGGCTTATGCTCAAGAAGCAAGTAAAATTCATATCCTGGTTGCCATACTTGTATGCATTGAGAAAATAATTTGACAACTCTACATTAGCTTTTAATCTGTATAACGGGACTGATATTATGCAGGGTGTCTCAATAAAACATATCATTTATTATTTTGCTTTAAGTTCTGTAGCACCCTCTATTGGAGCATACAAAAATAAGCATTGCCATCTCTGCCCTCCAAAGCCATGGTTCTAAATGAGTGTGTACTGGGTCATCAGAACAGTTTGTCATAACACAAATAGCCAAACCCTTTTTCTAGAATTTGATTCATTAGGTTTGAGGTGGGGCCTGAGAATCTGACAACTTCCTGAAAAGTGGTGATGCTACTAAGGTGTCTGGGAAACACACTTTGAGAACCACCGCTCTAAATCTGGCCTCTCCCTGTGTGTGTCTGTCTGTGTGTGTGTGTGTGTGTGTGCGCGCGTGCGCTTGCGCGTGCATAACTGAAAAAGGTATAATTTTATTGTTTGATTTATTAATACACATCTAATAAGGATTTTGTGAAGAATAAAAGGATATCCACGTGAGGGATTTAACACAGCATCTAAAATATACAAAGCATGCAAAACACCAAGGATCACAGAACATAAATCATTTGCCCGGTGTCTCAGAGCTAGTAAATGATGCAATGGGGTTTAAAATTAGGTCTCTAACTACAAAGACATAATAAAGTTTAGCAGTACCACTACAGAAAATAGTGTGCAAATACATATATCTAATAAAAATTGCAAGAGGAAAAGAAGTCCAGTTTTTATCAGGGTCCAAGTTCCTATCTGTCTGTACTGAGTAAATAGCCATTTGTATTTTCCGGGTTTATTTGCGGGGTGGGGTGTTGAGCATTTGCAAAGGTGCACAAAAAAGGTTAGGATCTTCATCAGCATCAGTACCTGGGGCCATTAACCAATTTTGACACCCCTGACAATTAAAGACAGGGAAGAAATAAGAGAAGGATGAAGGGGGTCTTTTTATTAAGGAGGAATGAGGAAAAACATTTGGATCTAGGGCCATAGTCCCCTAACTGGTAGAGCTATTTATAGAAGCTAATTTGATTCTCCCTAGCAATAAATGATACACATGATCCCTATAGATTGGAGAACTAAGCAAATCAGAAACGGGGAGAACAAAAATCCTATCTTTCCAGGAACCAAACAGCCAATTCTTAGCTGGGATTTGGCGGCATCTGGTGGCAGACTCAAGAGGTATAAACCTCACCCAGAGAACTTTCTGGAAAATTAACTGTGTACTTGCTTAAAGAGAACTGTGCTTGGAGATCAGGACAAAAAGGTAAGAGAGCCTCAGCAACCCCCACCCCAGGAATTCGGAATCTGTAGTGGAGGGTAATATTGTCGTATAGATACAAGTATTCTCACCAGAAAATTTTCTTGTGCAAGGAAAATTACACGCAATTTGGGGTGGGCGGGTAACGGGGACAAAGGGGTAGAAAGATACTAGGGAATAGGAAAAGAAGCTGCTCCTTGGAATTGGTAATACGGGAAT
This sequence comes from Lyroderma lyra, assembly GCA_004026885.1. Classification (NCBI taxonomy): domain Eukaryota; kingdom Metazoa; phylum Chordata; class Mammalia; order Chiroptera; family Megadermatidae; genus Lyroderma; species Lyroderma lyra. The sequence continues at coordinate 55,566 of PVJL010005845.1, forward strand.
ACGAGGATTTGTTTGGCTCAACCATCGGAGGGCTATGGTTGAGCACATGATTGTGGCAGAGATACTAGGACGAAAGTGTATTTTCAGGGTCCAAAATTGAATCGATAAGGAAGACCAAAATAGTTCTAGCAAGTGCCCTTTATTTATGTGATGGTCGCCGCGACTTATTTTCCTTTTCATTAGAACAATTTTAAAACATAGAAGTAGAGAACGTTCAGTATAGAGCATGCGCTCGTGCGTAAACACGCAAGCACGCACGCCCTCGCTCCAGGATCCACAACGGCCCCAACGCTAGGGGCGCATGCCGGCGTACACTCACCGCTTCCAATGCTGCGAGGGCAGGCGCGCGTGCACCCCAACCCCCAAGCCACGCGAGCGCATTCGTGCACATCCACACTGCCCCCACCACCACGAGCCCACAGCATCAACCACCCGTCTTGTGCCTTTTCTTTTTCTCCATTTGTTGCTCGAGTGGTTAAGGGGCGTGGCCCCAGATTTGACCCCGCACTTCCCCACTCGCGGGAATCTTAGCTCATTTCCGCCCATCCTATTTCCGCAGGCCACGTAGACACTTCCTTTCCCAGTGGGGGTAAAAAAAAAACCCATAATGCCTCCCTCCAGAAAAAAAAAAAAAAAGAACCTCTGGCCAGGGGAACTCTGGGTCGTGAAAATAGGCCACGTGAACACCTTGCCCTATAGACTTGTGACCCAACAACAGTCGCGCTTTTGGAGGGTGGGCTAAGAACCTAAGAGGGTGGACGTCATTGGTCAGAGCCCGCACTAAAGGAAGAAGCTGATTGGGTAGCTTCAAGCGTTAATCATGAAGAAGCAGGGTGTTAGCACCTCCCTTTACTGCGGCGAAGCGTCACTGCTGACGTGATGGGCCTTGTCCAATCATTTGGTCATGGAACATTCTAAAACTTAGACAAGACGATTCTGATTGGCTGAAGGTCATAAGCCCGCCTCTAGGGTGACGTGTCTGCCTATGGATATCAGTTGCCAGAGAAACCTGGCTTTACTATGGCGGTTGGAGGGACGGCAGTGAGCACACGTCGGCTGCTGGAAAGAACTGGATTCTCGTTTCAGGTTTCGGGGTGGGGGTGGGGAGAAAGGGTTGACGATTTCCTCTTCTCATCGAGTATATAGACAAGATTAACTAATGGCTTCATGATCGGGCAGAGCTGGATTCAGAATCCTACTCGCCAACGCCCCGTTTGGGCTGGCTCCTTTCTGTGTCTCGGTTTCCATGTTCGTAAAATGGTGATAATAATAGTATCCACCCCAGAGACTGTACCTCAGAGGCATATACTGTATATTAGTGCGTATAATGCATTTAGTAGGAAGCCTGGCTCCAAAAGATATTAGCCGTTGTTGTAGAGAGAAAAACCTGCGTAACAGAATGAGAAAAAAACAAATTGTGTAAATTTGTTCATTATAGTGCTTTTCCTGCCTATTAACTTTTTTTCCTAGAAGAAATTAGAAATATAAGAGAGACACACCAATATTTACTGATTAAATAATATGTTATTTGGCAATTACCTCAAAATAGCGGGGATTGGAATTTTCCATATTGAAAAGTTTAAAAAATGGAGGAGGGGGAAAGATGGAGAACGAGAGCGAGCTGGAGATGAACCACATGCGATGAGTAGGCCTTGTTTGGATCCTTATTGAATAAACAAAGTGTAAAAAAAATGTTTAAGGTGCATTGGGAAAATTTGAAGACTTTTAATATTTGATGTGTTTTTAAGGAATTGGTGTCCATTTTTTAAGACGTCATAATGGTATTGTGGTTATGTTTTCAAATTGTCTTTATCTTATAGAGATATATTCAAAATATTTATGGATTAAATAACAAAATGTCTGGGATTGGCCTCAAAATACGTTAATGACTAGAATTTGTTTAAAAATAATCGCAGCAATAGGGGGAATGGGAAGGGGTATAGATGAAACAAAATTGGCTTTAACTTAATAATCATTTTAGCTGAGTGATAAGCATATAGAGTTCCTTATGTTGTGCTGTATTCCTTGGTATATATTTGAAATTTTCCATAAAATACAGAAATTCATTTATTTGGTAAGCATAAAAACGGAGTTGGAGCAGTGGGTGGGGTTATGGATGAAACAAAATGGCCTTCAGTTGGTAATTGTTGAAGCTGGATCATAGATTTGTATGGATTTATAGTACCCTCTACATGATTTCTAATTTTAGCCATTTCACATTTTCCTCAATAAAAAGAAAAGGCATAAACAAATTACTTTATCAAAAAAAGGTAAATTTGAAAATATAACCACAAGAAAGAAAAAAGAAACATTTCTACAGTATTTATCAGCTTTAGTGTCCCTTGTATGTGATAAAATGCATTGATTGATGGAGAAGAAAACCATCATCTCATATCTTTTTTATTTTATGCCCTTTCCCATCCCCTTGTTTGACCTTCCAGGCCATTATCAGAAAAGCTAAGTTTGCTGTGTAGTAAGGATCAAAGATCTGATCCTGATTACAGAATCTTGGGTAAGTTCCTTCCTTCTCCTGGCCTTAGTTCTCAAACAAGATAATTCCACATAACCTTAACTGTCCAGGACTATTTTAAAGATTATTAAGTATTTAGCTGGGAAAGCACTCTTAACTTCTAAGAAAAGGATGGAGCCGAGTCCATTGGTGCTTCCAGTATATAAATTGCCTAAAACCACAGGGCTGTGTAATTTTACATTCCTTGATAACAGATGCTACAGTTGATCCCCAGTAGTTCCTTTCATACATCCATATATTACTTTTTCTTCACATATGCAGCATAATTTAGTGGTTAAGAGCAAGTACTGACTTAATGAATTTAAATCCTGGCTCTGCCACTTAACTGTGATCCTAGGTAAGATAATTTGTCCCTAAACTTCCTCAGAAGTAAAATAAAAATGATAATAGTTCCTACTATGTAGGATTGTTGAGGGGATTATATATAAAGTACCAGGACAGTGCTTGACATGTGTGTTTGCTTTAATAATAATTATGACTGTATTAGCCCTGCTGGTATATCCTGTTTTACACACACACACACACACACACACACACACACATTTCCTAAAGCAGTGGGTACCTTTTTATGGAATTATAAAAAAAATAATACTGTTGGTTTCTCTCCTGATTTTCCAGAAGCAGCAGTTACTACTAGAACTGAATTCTGAAATTATGACTTCTGAATTGTCCTAACAATCTAGAAAGATTGAGTATATTGAACATAACTTACAAGGGAATTTTCAGGAGCTGTAGTATTAACTAGCAAAACATAACCATATTCACTCTGCTAACAGCTTTTGTATTGTTACTCCTTTGTCTCAGACTCAAAAAATATCTGTTATATATACAGGAAGTTGTCCAAGATCCAGAAGAGAGAATTGATATAAATGTAACTGACACAGTACAGGTGAATTTAAACGTTTATTACAACAAATTGTAGATGTTCACACTCATTTGTGACACACCCATACACAAAAACGTTAGCATTTGGAGTCTGCATTCCTGAGATGAAGGAAGGTTTTTCAGTCTCTTGACAGCTTCTTTTTCCCATGGAATCACTGGGTTTTTTGTTTGTTTGTTTTTGTTTTTGTTTTTTTTTGTTGTTGTTGTTGTTTTTCCATTCTCAAAGCTAGGTTACAAATGAGGGTACTACCTGGAGGAAAAGATAGATAGGTGGGTGGGCACAAAACCCCTTTACAGGAGGCCATTTGAAGAACCATTAAAGGCTGGAGGAGGGAGGTGGACTGTTAAGCCAATAGGAGCTCAGAGAAGCCAAGGGCCAGGATAGCCTAAGTTGGAGAAAGCCTCAAAGAGAAAATGGACCTTGACCTCGCCTTTTGAGGAATGGCAGGACTTTAGAAGGAGGGCAGGAAACCAGTCTGAATGGTATGCCTGCAAAGTATATAATACACCAGGATAATTAACTAAAAACATCCAGCTATATGTGAAATCCATGGATAAAAATAGATCAGAAAATTATTGTGGATTTTAAATGTCTATATTTTAATACAAATTTTTAGTCACAGGACTGATAAGAGAATACATTTTCCTTGTAATATAAAAAATTTAAATACTAGAGTAGGCTCAGATTTCCTTTTCTCACAACCTTAATTCTCTTACTCTTACCAGAGTTAACCATTATTATACATTCTATTTCCTTTTAGCCCTCTAAATTATGTACTTATTTAAAAATGTGTATGGATATATATAAAATACTGTTTTGTGTTTTCTTTTACATAAAAGTGAATCACTATAGGTATTTTGCAACTTGCTATTTTTAATCACCATTGTCTGGGATATCTTCATGTCCATTCATAGAGTTATATTTCACAATGTCATTCATTAACTAGCATGATATTTCATATTATGGATAAATAACATTTTATTTTCCAAATCACTATTGATAGTCCTCTAGGTTAACTCCAGTGTTTTGCTACTTCAAATAATACTTGATCAAGCATCCTTGGAACTCTTTAAACTATGGTAATTATTAAACCAACGTGATACTGGCATGAGAACAGATGACTTAGAAACAGTGATGCCTTTAAGAATTAAATAAAAATAATAGGGAAGAGTTTCTTAAAAGACCCATATACCTCTAGGAGTTCATAATGATACAGCATTTCAAATCACTGGGGACAGGATGAACTCTTTAATATTAGGAAAAGTTAGTTGTGTATTTCTGGAGGAAACTATAAAAATAACCAAGCAATAAGAAAGGAAATCATTTTTGGACAGTTATTTGGGAGCATTTTTCCTAGGTACGACATAAATGCCAAAGTTCACAAAGGAAAAGGTTCACACATTAATGACAGTTTGAAAAATTTGCAACATAACAAAAGAACTAGGAATCAATAAAAGAAGCAAGCAACCTAGTAGAAAAGGGGATAATATTTACATAACAAAGATACGAATGTGTAAAAAATATCACAAATTCAAATACTACATATTAGATTTGCCAGAAAAACACTTTTTTCCCCAGAATGGTGTTTATTCAGTGTTGCTGGAAGGTGTGAATGAATGAACTTCTACGTTTTTGCTAGGAGTAGAAATTTTAAAGTGGTTCCTCAGAAATTAAATTTGCCTATATCTCTTCAAAACTAAATTAGCAAATCTGTTGAATAGTTGCCATTTCTAAGAATATATTCTGAAATTATAATACAGGGGTGTCAAACCTTTTGGCTTCCTTGGGCTACACATAAAATACACTAACAACACTAACGATGGCTAATGAGCCAAAAAAAAAGTCCATGCATAATTTTCATAATATTTTAAGAAAGTTTACAAATTTTTTGGGCTGCAGGTTGGACGAGCTTGCTCTAATATATCTGTACATTGAGGTCTAGTATAGCATTTCTGTAATGAAGTGTTGGAAACAGCCTGAATGTTCACTAATATGAAACTGGTTAAATTACAGTACATGCAGATTATAGGATGTGGATTTTAAAAAGCATGAGCTAGGTATATGCAGACAGAAGGAGGCCTGTGATAAAGTGAGAAGGTATGAAGCAATATATACCTCATTTGTCAAGACCAAATAAATTCATAATAAATACTCACATATGTATAATACACATTTAGTTTTAAAGGTATGTTATAAAGAGATAGGAAAGCATGTACATTCATTCTGGGATTGAGGTGTTTGGGAAAAGTGGTTAAAGGAAGAATGTCCACACCTTTTATATATTTTGGTATTTATAGGTATGTAAAGGAACAATTAAATGGTGCCACAAAATAAATACTAGGTTTCATGGATTAAGGAATTAAATCCATGAAAGTATGTCATCTTAGTTTTTAAACTTAACAGTGAAAGAAAAATTTCATCATAAAATTTAAGCCATTAGACACTTAGAAAACAGGAAATATTGCCCCAAAATAGCAGTTGTGGATATATAAAGAGCTGTAAATGTTGAAAACTCTAAGAACCCATTTGAAATGAAAGGGGAGAGGACAAGAGCTAAAATATAAATAGCCAATAGACACACTTTAAATGTTAAAACACTAATAAATACCAACAAAAACAACCCATTTTACCAAATTCATGAGTTTAAATGAAAATAGAAAAATAGCCACTACCCACCAGGCTATGGGGTGGGATGGACATTTTACACACTTGTCAGGGAATTGATTTGGCAACATGTTACCTCTTGACTCACTAAATCTGCATCTGAGAATCTTAAAGGAATAATATGAAATTAGAGAAAAAATATTTTAATTCTGGGGTGGTAAAGTAGATTGAAGTTATGCCAATTTGATGGAATATACAGCTCTCAAGATATGCATATTAAAGCCTTGCTAACGTGGGGAAATAATTGTAATGGCAAAGTTCAAAGGGAGATCTGAGATTTGATACAGTATGAGTTCACCTCTGGGTATTTACAGAGTTAAAGATATAAACAAGACAGACATAAATGCATTTTCACAATGTGTTACGTACCCTAGAGCTGACTGTAGGGAACAAGTGGAAAAATATTTGATGGCTTTGTGTGCTTTCATTTCCCTCATTAGTTGAATCACCTCACTGTGATTCACTATTGTAAACCCACGGTGGGGGCGTAAGTTACTGCAAAGTGTACAAGGTATAACACAAGACCTATGGCAAATAGAAATTAGTGGTGGTTCATAAGCAAGACTAACATGAAACATTTAAATTTTAAAGCTCTGGAGTACTAATGTCAGCTTCGTATAGTATTGGAGAAAGGAGAGACAATGGGCTAGAGTAGTAGCAGGTTTAGGGAGGAAATGGATCTTGTGTGATGTGTAGATGAGGGAGACAGGAAGCGTGATGGGAGCAAAGAGTAGGTATACTAAGCCAGTAGGCAATATATTAGTAAAGCCTGAAACTCAAGATGGAAACTGGCAGATCCAAAGTTTAAAACAGCTCAAAATGCTATGTGGTGCCAATCTTTTTAAGATGAATATGCACAGCCCATCTGTCACCTGTCCACGGAGCACTGTAGTAAGCTGGGAAGGGAGGTATGGAGTTCAGTGACCTGACTGAAGCTATCCGTAAGTGTGAATAACAACTAACCAGACATCAAAAGGATGGATATTCCTTTATTTTGATGTCTTGCTTCTGGTTCCCAGATAGTTACAGTTGCTTTATAGGATACTCAGATGAAAATACAGGCTGCTTTCCTGGCTGTATTCAGTTGGTTCAAACCTTGACTCATGGTACAAATATTTTTTGGTACATGGTCAGATACTTCATTTAATGGGACTTTATTGGTGAAGCATTTGTGGAGAATAATGAAATTCACCTGCTGAATGAGCGCCAGGTAGAATTCCTTTTTGTAGCTTTCGTGTGTGTGTGTGTGTGTGTGTGTGTGTTTTCAATACCAAGGGTGCAAAAGGTTCAGTTATCATTCTCCACTTCCTTCTCACTAATGAATTGTTGATACTCAAAAGTGACTTCCAAAATAGTTCCTGTCCACCCCGGCTCTACTACTATGTATTTTACGCAGTCTGATTGGCAATGGGTCATCTTGCTTTCTTTAGTTTGTATATTAACTATCTTGTTTTGTGGAAACACTGCACTATATTAGCCCAAAGGAGGTTTTTTGGATTTCACCTGTATTAGCTAAACTTCTCATCTTCAGACACTGTGCCCCTTTTGTCCCAATTACGGTGAATTTTTTTAAGAAACATTTTGTAAGTATGATATCTTATTATGTACAATCACGACATGCCAGCCACTGTCTGATTCTTCACAGGCTATGTCTGTATATCCCTCAGCCAGAGGCTTCAGATTCCCACAGGGTCAGTGTCTGTATTTATAGACTTTGATGCTCTCCGAGGGCCACCTTCTACTCAGAGCATTGTGCCCTTTCAGGTGAAGAATATCATGTGCTAAGTGAAAGCACTAGCACTAGGCCTCTCTTCCCAATAACAAGGCTTCCCTGATTTAAGAGCTATAGTTCCCTAGCATTGCTTACCTCTTAATCCCCTTGCAGTACTACCCTGATTCCTGCCCACATCATCATCATCAGGGCTAGGGTTTGGCTGAATGGCTTTTTTCTGTGGATGAAAGTTGTTAACAGAGAAACTTAGTTTAAGGCTGGTCCACTCACTAGCCCTCATTCTTTTGAGTGATTACCTTGATTTCAGCAGTCTGGTATTTACCCATCTAGATACTTTCCTGTGCATTTATACACGTACCGACTTAAAACACAAAAATTGGACCACACTCATAAGAACTGAGACAAGTTTATTTCTCTCCTTGAGCTGTCTATCTCTTTGGGATACTATTGTATGTATGAAACCTAGCTATTTACCTAATAATATATAATTGGACATCTTTCCATGTCAGTACATGGATCTCTGCTTAATTCATTTAAGTGTTCTTCCATACATTGCCATTTCCCTGTTGAATAATTGGGTATTTCCAGTTATTCACCCCAATGAGTCTAACAATAAAAACCCTGCAGTGAACACATCTGTGTCCATGTTCACATGTTCAGGTATTCCGACAAAGTACTGTGCTAGCTATTCAGCCACATAGTATTACAAAATTCTTCAGAAGAACCTGTGAAGGTTAGGGGTAATTTGACATATTCCATAGATGTGAAAAGGAGGTAAAAAGAGCTTATGTTACCTTGCTCAAGACTATCCAAGTCATAAATACCAGAGCCTAATTGAAGTAGAAGTGTATCTGACAGCAGAACTCATTTTTTCTCTCATATCACAGTTACAAGCCATGTGTTTATACATTTGATTACTTTTTCCTGTATTTCACGAAAGTTCATCTTCATTGTAGCCACCTGCTTTTCTTTTCTAGGTTGTGACTCCCATCTCATCCTTCCAGACCATCCCAGAAGATCTATAAGATTCCATCTGGGAAAACACAAGGAGTTCTTGGGAGAGCAAGGAGGAAGAGGGTTATGTAAGTCAAAGGAATTGTTGCATCTGTCACACCATAAGAATCAGAACAGTATTTTTTCATATTATTTTACTATCCCTCTCAAATTTTACACTGTAGATTATCCCTTGAAACTCTTTTAACTTTGGCTTCCAAAATAACATTCTCCTAATTCCCCTGTGGCTGCTCTGACCATTTTTGTTTTGTGATCTCTCTGCTCACCCCTTAAGTATTACTCTTATCTAGGTTTTTCCAGAATCCCATACCGGTTCGGTTTTTCTTCCTCTATTCTTCATAAATTATTTTGTTGGCTCTCATAATTTCTGCTACCAGCTTATATGAGAATTACTCTCAGATCTCCATTTCTGGCTCCGACCTCTCACCTAGGCTTTAAAGTTAGGTTTTAACTGCACACCTCACACTTAATAGATCCAGTACTGAACTTCTTTCTTTTCAATCCATTTCCTTCTCTTCATGACATCTCACGTAGTGATACTACTAATGACTTAATCACCCATTCTCAGAATCTGGAGCCAGCACTGACTTCTTTTTCACCAGTTTATCACCTCCTCCAATAAGCTATTGCTGAAAGTGGTATCATGTATCATTTCTTGTTTGCTCCCCAAATATTCTGTACTGATAACTATTTACTAACCTTATTTTATTTTTTAAATTTAATTATAGTAATTAGACATTTATATACCTTAGTGTGATCACCATGGTAACTCTGGTACCCATCTGGCACCATATATAGTTATAGTAATAATAATGACTATTCTCTGTGCTACACTTTACATCTCCATGACTGATTTTATTTTTTTGTGGGCAGTTCCTGGGCTGGGAATCAAACCCAGGCCACAGCATTGAGAGCGCTAAAGTCTAGCCACTATGCCACCAGGGAACGCCGCCCCCACCCCCCCACCCCCGCACGCCCATGACTAATTTTATAACTGGCAATTTGCACTTCTTTATCCACTTCACGTTTTTTACCCATCCCTCATCCCCTCCCATCTGGTAACCATCAGTTTTCTGTATCTGAGTTTTTTGTTTTTATTTGCTCATTTATTGGTTTTTTTTTTTGTTTTTTTTAGATTCCACATATGGTATTTGTCTGTCTTTGACTTATTTCACTTAGGTGGGCTTAATAACTTCTAGGTCAATCTATGTTGTCACAAATGACAAGATTTTGTTCTTTTCACGACTGAGTAATATTTCATTGTGTATATGTACCATTTTTTTATTTATTCAGTCTATTGATGGACACTTAGGTTAGGTTGATTCCATATCTTGGCTATTGTAACTAGTGCTGCAATGAATATAGGGGTGCATATATACTTTTTTTCAAATTAGTGTTTTCAATTTTTTCAGATAAATAATACCCTGAAGTGAAATTACTGGGTCATATAGTAGTTCTGTTCCTAACTTTTTGAGGAATCTGCATACTGTTCTCTATAGTGGCTGTACCAGTTATAATCTCACCACTAACCTTCCTGTTTTATAATTGTCACTTTAGGTAGTTGAATCCCTAGCACCTAACATAGTACCTGTTCCAAAGCAGATATGCAATAGTGCATGATGACTGAATGAACTGATTAATGGATGAATAACCTATTTCCTATTTTATTGCTGATTCCAAACTAATGATTAAAAACCAATGCTTTTATTAATTCATTAATTACTCAGGCTTAAAATTGCAAAGCCATTTTTGATTCCTCTCTTTCTTTCATTTACCAAGTTATGTATTCAGATGCACTTGAGTCTATCATCACCCTAGTTCACGCATAGCTGGACTTACACAGAAACCTTTATTGTTACTCAATTTGCCTCCAGTCATCTAAATTAATCTTTCTTATTTCTTTCATGCCATTTTTCCTGTTCATAAGTCTTGAATTTTAATTCCTCTGCCTTTTGTAGTTTCTCACCATTTAATTCATTCTTTCTCCAAAATTATATTCCTGTCTTTGAGTGCTATCAAAAACTAATTTATGGACAGGTTTGATGAATGAGTGGGCATGAGAGTAGTGGGTGGTAGTGAGGGTCTAAGAGAGAGGGAGGAGGTAGCAAGTCAATTAGAAAGGTCCTGAAATAGGATTTGAAATCCATACTCCAAGAAAGTACTGTGTGTTGTGCTTTGGTGGGACTTTATGAAGCATAATGTGTTAAAGAGCACCATAGAAAACCAAGTAAAATACTTTATATATTACAGTGGTTGAAATAAAACAGGGTTGAATGAGTTCCCGAAAGCAAATTTCTCAAACTCGTGGACAACAATCTGCAGAAGAAGACAACTTCAAAAAACCAACTAGAAGCAATATGCAGAGAAGTAAGATGAGAGGGGCTTCTTCAGGAAAGAAGACCGCTGGTCCACAGCAGAAGAACCTGGATCCAGCCCTTCCAGGCAGATGGGGGGGTCGTTCTGTGGAGAACCCCCCTTCGGGATCTGTAAGGAAGACAAGAAAAAACAAGCAGAAGACTCCTGGAAATGGAGATGGTGGCAGTACCAGTGAAGTCCCTCAGCCACCTAGGAAGAAAAGGGCCCGGGCCGACCCCACTGTTGAAAGCGAGGAGGCATTTAAGAATCGCATGGAAGTGAAAGTGAAGATTCCTGAAGAATTAAAACCATGGCTTGTCGAGGACTGGGATTTAGTAACCAGGCAGAAGCAGCTGTTTCAACTCCCTGCAAAGAAAAATGTAGATGCTGTCCTGGAGGAGTATGCAGATTGCAAGAAGTCACAAGGAAATGTTGATAACAAAGAATATGCGGTGAATGAAGTCGTGGCAGGCATAAAAGAATACTTCAACGTGATGTTGGGCACCCAGCTGCTCTACAAATTCGAGAGGCCCCAGTATGCCGAAATCCTCTTGGCCCACCCTGATGCACCCATGTCCCAGGTGTATGGGGCACCTCACCTACTGAGATTATTCGTGAGAATTGGAGCGATGTTGGCCTATACGCCCCTTGATGAGAAGAGCCTGGCATTATTGTTGGGCTATTTGCATGATTTCCTAAAATATCTGGCAAAGAATGCTGCATCTCTGTTTACTGCCAGTGATTACAAAGTGGCTTCGGCTGAGTACCACCGCAAAGCCCTGTGAGGGTCTACTGACCACTCACTCTTGTCTGGTATCAGTAAACACCTTTTGTTCTTAGTCTTTTTCCTGTATGATTGATGTTCTTTAAAATTGTTAATGTATAACAGGGCTTATGTTTCAGTTGTTTTCTGTTTTGTTTGAAACAGAAAGTAAAAGGAGTGCAAGCTCCTTTTCTCATTTCAAAGTTGCTACCAGTGTATGCAGTAATTAGACAAAGAAGAAACATTCAGTAGAACATTTTCTTGCCTAGTTGACAACATTGCTTGAATGCTGGTGGTTCTATCCCTTTGACACTACACAGTTTTCTAATTATGTGTTAATGCTACATGACAAAATGCCCTGATTCCTAGTGCCAAAGGTTCAACTTAATGTATATACCCGAAAACCCATGCATTTGTGCTCTTGTTTATCGTGCTTGAAGTAAAACAGCCCATCCTCTGCAAGTCCATCTCTGTTGTTCCTTAGGCATTCTATTCTATCTTTGCTCTAAATTGTTGAAGGATGGTGGTTTGTTTCATGGTTTTTTTGTATTTGAGTCTAATGCACGTTCTAACATGATAGAGGCAATGCATTATTGTGTAGCCATGGTTTTCTGGAGAAGTCGCTATTTTAGGAATTGTATTTCAGATCTTAAATAAAATTTGTTTCTAAATTTCAAAGCAACTAATTTGCAGTGTGCCTTTAATGTTACTGAGGCTGACAAGTCAGCAGCCTCAGGAAAGATCTAGGTGGTGTCAAGAGGAAAGTTCTGACTCGTAGTGAAGGAATTCCTTTTTCTTTTGGGTGTGGTAGCTAGGAGCTTCCTGCCAGGCCAGTTTCCCTCCTCTCTCCCTTCTCCTTGTGCCTTTCTAGTGTTGCTTGGAAGAGCCAGTTTTATTCCCGATGCTTGTTGCCCCTACAAGTTGGGCTGGTATAATAGGACGTTTAGTGGTCACTGTAACAGTCCCTTACACTATGGTTTGTTCTTTCCCACCAGAGGAAACATGGTGTGCCCTTCAGTATTACCACTGTCAGAAATACTTACAGATTTGGGGCCAAGAATAGCAGTTTTTCCCTACTCCCAGCATTAATGGCATTCGCTCTGTTTTTATAATCCCTTGGACATAAGATTGTGGATCCTTCCTAAAGCAGGTATCAGTAGAGAAGAGGGTGGGGGTGGATGCCTATGCTTATGAATCCATCTTCTATGGAAACTTCCCAGTCAAACCGAGTTTTGTTTCATAACAGTGTTTTATATTTATTTTTCAGTTACAGTTGACAATACAATATTATATTAGTTTCACGTGTACAACATAGTGATTAGACTTTTATATACCTTGCAAAGTGAGCATCACAGTAAGTTTATAACCATCTGTCACTGTGCAATTATTACAGTATTAATGATATTCCCTGAACTATACATTATACCCCCGACTTTATAACAGGTAGTTTGTACTTCTTAAGCCCCTTCATCTATTTTTGCCCATTCCTATACCCCTCCCTCATGACAGTATTTTTTTTTATCTCTTTAGCAAAAGAAATATTCATGGTTACTGCAAAACATTTGGAAAATACAGTAAGAACAAATACAGAAATAAGAATCACATAATCCTACTGAATTAGTAGGGTCCCAGCAGGAAATAAGTGGGACTCAAAATGGATGATTTGATGGGTTTAATCATTTTTTCCCATGTTGTCAGCAGAGGAATGGGGTCATGGTGTATATTAGTCTACTAGGGCTGCCACATCAAAGTACCACACACTGGGTGGCTTAACAACAGAAATTTATTTTCTCATAGTTCTGGAGGGTAGAATTCAGATCAAGGTGGCAGCCAGGTTGGTTTCTTCTTAGGCTTCTCCTTGTCGCTGGTCCTCTCCTTGTCGCTTGGTCCTCTCCTTGTTGCTGGTTGCCTTCTCCCTATGCCTGTGTCCTAATCTCCTTTTCTTATAAGGAACCCAGTCATACTGGATTAAGGCCCACCCTAATGACCTCATTTGAATTTAATTACCTCTTATTTCCAAACACTGGTAACATTCTGAAGTACTAGGGGTTAGGAATTGGATATTTGAGTTTGAAATTGACACAATTCAGTCTATAACATGATGTATTACTTCTAGGCAGAGTAGGAGGGGAGAGGGCAGGGTGAGGGAAGGGAGTGGGGAAGAGAGGTGGATTAGGAGCTGGGGAGGGGTAGGAGTAGGGATGAGGGGAGGAAGTGAGAGAAGTAGGGTGTAGGGGTTACTGGAATGGTAGCCAGCTGTGTGGAAAGGGCCACCTAACAGCAGCTGTGATCTTCAGGATGTAGTCACTTTAGAGACCTTGAAGAGAATTGAAGAGAGAATCCAGGATGGTGGGGAGGTAGTAAATACCTTCCCTCCTTTTTATCTCCTGCTGGGGATTTCCCTTTGGCCAAACTGGAAGCCAAGGGCTAAGGAAGACCTTTGATGTAGGTAGTCTGTATAAACACAGAGCAAGGAGGAAAAGGGGATCAGGGACAAATGAGATTTCTATAGAAGCACACATCCTTGAAATAACCATCGTTCACACTTTGCCATATATTCTAGGAAGAATTATGTTTTCTGTGGGACCTAGGGCCTGCAACTAGATGAGTTCTTAAGAGGAGAGTTGTGAAAAAGCTTGTGACTCTCATTAAACACTCTAAGGGTTTGTTTCGTTATTGAAACTTTGAATAGGAGGCCTAGCAAACAGATGGATCTTAGCTCACATGCTTGAGCATATTAGAAATAAACATTTTAAAACTGCCTTTAAATAAACATAAATGTGACCCTGAGATCCAACTATAGCATGTTGGTGGGATATCCACTTCAGTCACTATTGGGGGTCCCCATATCCATTAGCTGTACAAACATCCTATGGTGTTAACTACCACCAAAGCCTGAGGAGCTCCCCACTGTCATCAGATGTCTGTCCATACTGGTAGGGATGAGATGCTTATTTATTCAACTGGCACAATACCTTCAGTTCCCTTGTTACTGCTGCTTTCATCCAACCCTCTGGTTGATGGAATTGGCAAGGCTAGGTACCCAGCTTCCCTGAGCACAGCACAGTCTCCTTTGGGTCCTGATATTGGAGAAATACTCACGTCTCCGCTACTAGAAGAACTCACAAACCCTGACCTCCCTTCTTTTAATGCCCTCCATTCCCATCCACAGACATAGGGCTTAATTCCTTTTCAAATATAAAAGCCACTGACTTCTAGCAGCTTCTACTTCCAGTTCTGCCACAAACCTCGTGGATCTCTATGGGAAAGGGAAGAGAGAAAAATATGAGAACACAATACCCATGTTACCATCTTAGTGACAAATAATTCAGTATTTTCCAGTTAAGTTAATAGGTGGTTTGTTTTTATTTTACTTGATTTCTTCTTGTTAATGGTTTCATTAAAAAACAACAACAACAGATTAGGAATATTCTCCTGAAGTATTTTAGGACTTTATTAGGACCTAAAGCAGGCCATCCTATTGATAAAAAGAGCAATTATAATAAGTGTACCCAAACTATTACCCAAATCTGTTGATTTAGCAAAGTTCTCTATTCTGAAACTACACAGGTGATGTGGTTTCATCTAGCCATCTAGATGCCTAAATGGCTTCCCTTCTAAAAGGAAAAGATTGTTTTGAAGTAACTGTATTAAGTATTTACTCCATGAGATTCAGCATCCAGCTAACATGGTGGGTCCATAACAAGTAGCTATTATAATTGTTATTATTTAATCAATATAATTACCAACATAAATAATCTGTTTTCCATTCTGAAGGACAGGAGGCAGATGGTGAGGGGCCCAGAGAACCAGCTCTGGATGCTGCTGACCCTCCACCTTCAATACCTTCAAAAGCTTCCTCATACCAATTTACACCTTGACTGCCCAGGCCACCAAGTCGTGAGCTGGGCCTGGAGTGCGTACCGGTGTTCATACAGGGGGTGATACCCTTTTCTCCTGAGCTATATAGGACCGCAAGCCTTTGCAAACTCCCTTTACCTGAGTCTCCTGAGCCTCTGGGCCTGGACTGATGCAGACATCACATCACTGCACCAGGTGCACACACAGCCAAAGCACCACAGAACCACCAAAACAGGCTGGGGCACATCTGAGGCCCTTCTGGAAGTTCAAGCAAGGTGGGTAGGAGAGGGATGTGTGAGGTCTTGTCTGAGGTCTAACCCCATTTTAGGCGGCGGGGAGGCTACTTCACTGGGCTCTGGGGGAAGGGCCAGCCCTTTCTGCTTTAGCCCCAAGTTACCTGGTCAGGCCCAGTTAAAACATATGCTTTCTCAAAGATGATCCCAACCAATGTTTCCATGTAGGAATCCTTGGGGGTTTCCTCTCTCCTAAAAACAGTTCCCCAAGTTAGAGAGGGAAAAGGACAGAATGGTAAAATGACCGGACTTGCAATGGGGACAAGTCAGTATCCTCCCGGTAAGTATGTCCAGGACAGCAATGCTACGAGCCTTGGAGGGTCTGGTGTCTGCCAGACTGCAGCAGAGAAATCAAAGTCAGATCATCCTGGAGAGGAGAGTGGTGGGAGTAAGCCCTCCCATGAATCTACCTAAGCACCATCCCTCTGAGCACCAGAGCAGTGGATTCATCCTGTTTATAAAACTGCCACAATAAGCCCCTGAACCCTCACCTCCAGCTGGAATCCAGCCCCACCAGCAGCCATTAGGCTGCCATAACCTTGAACATTTGTCTAGAGACATGAAGATCCCAACATGGTATCACAGAAAACAAAAAGCCAAGGGCACATTCATCCTTGGTTTGCTTTATAGAAACTCAATTTTCTTGTATTACACTTGTCACTTTTTGTTTACAATTTTAATTTTTTGTTTCAGTGTTTTAGAAAGGCATCCCCCTCCCTTGAATTCATATGAATATTTTCTTACAGGTTTTCTCACTTATAGGTTACACTTTCTCTGGGCACACACAAAACTGTACTTCCTAGGCCCACAGCCATCCCAAACGCTGTTAGTTGAGGCCACGTGACTAGTTTGGGCCCATCAGCTGTATACAGCTGCGACTAACAGTACTTCTAAGCTAAAGTGAGAGTTCAGGACAGTCTCCCCTTGCCAGTGACCAGCAATGTTCCAGGTATTAGAGTCTCTGTCAGTGGACATCCCTCATAAGACTAGGGGAAGCAGAGCTTCCTCACCTGTGACCTTTTCAACACCTGTTGGGCATTTATTGTATGTTAGAAACAAACAATAAATATGTGCTGGGGAAACCACTGAGGTTTGAAGATTATTACACCAGCATAAGGTTAGCCTAACCTGATAAACTCAATGTTGGTGCTCAAAGTTTAGAATCCAACAGTCACCTGTAAAACTTATTAAGATACATATTGTGTGACAAAAATATATTGGGGGATAGACTTAGGGATTAGTGATAATAAGAGAGAATTACTTCATTTTACCAGCTGATAGACAAATCCTTTTGAATTTTATACCTTTTCATTTTTTAAATCTTACAATAGTATGTGCTGCCCAGATAATTGATGGTCTATTTAGAAAAATGAGAAGGGACAAAGGAAAAATTTAAAAATCAGAACTCTGATACAGAGATAATTTGTTAACCTTCTGATGTTAATATCATAAATTTTCTTGCAAAAAAAACGACCATCTTTTTCCCACAAGAGAGGAATGGAAAAAAGAATCCATACTACTCATTTGAGAGTTTCATGCACCTCCCTACACACACGCGCGCACAGCAAGGTGAGTGTGGGTATGTGCACACACATGGCAGGAGGAGTATAGGGGATGCAAACACAGCAGGTAAGAATGTGGGGAATACACACACAAAATTGAGAAAGTATGGGGAATGCACTCACAGAGCAGATCAAGAATGTGGGGAATGTGGATTCCCAGCCAGGGAACTACCCTCCTCCAAAAAAGAATATGGGGAATGGACACACATGTCAGGGTGAGAATATGGGGAATGCATACACACACTAGGGCAAATGTGGGGAATGCACCCATCTGGCAGTATGATAGTTTAGGTATTGCCCACACACACCAGGGTGAGAGTGGGGAATGCACACAAATGTACTCACATGAACACAGTGAGTGTGGGGTATGCACACGCACTGCAGGGTGAGTGTGTGGGGACTCCACCTACAAATGGCCGGGGGGAGAGTGTGGGGAATGCACTTACACTCACACAGCAGGAAAGAGTGTGGTGAATGCTCACACGAACATTGTGGGGGAGGCTATGGGAAATGTATACAGCATGCACATGGGGAGTGTCGGGAATGTACACAGCAGGGCAGTTACAGTGCAGGGAATGCACACACACGAACACAGCAGGGAGAATGCAGTGCTAGAAAGAATTCGCTTCCATATCTGTCTACCCCACCCCAGGGCTGCAGGAGACCGGGTGTGCTTACCTCTCTTCCTCCATTTTTATTTTTGGGGGTGAACACGCCCACATTTATGCAATCGGAAGCCAACACCCACGCGGGTTTTCCGCCCACCTCCCCTGAATCCCCCAAGGCACGCCATTTTCTGAATCTTAATTGTAGAGGGTGTGGCTGTGGTGCGGGATCAGCTCTTCGCCTCCAATTTCCTTTCCAGTATTTGCAGGTGGCTCACATCTTGTCCACTTGCAGGGAAGATAGGCATTTTCTTTCTCCTCCTATTTCCCTGCGCCAGAGGCCAGCCTGCTCTCCATGCAATGCAGAGCTGCTACCCAAACCTGACTGCCTTTCCCTCCCTAGTCCTCCCCCACGCCCACTATTTTTTTTTTTTTTTTGCCCAGTAATGGACCTGAGCAGGGGCAGGAAAGGGACATAGGCAATGCAGTACTGGACCCGCTTTGGTGTTGGCCCTGGCCTTGGACATCCTCTGCTCTTTCAGACCTCCTCAGATCCGGGACAGGCGGTAGCCCTCCTCTTGTCTGGTGTCAAGAAGCACGCCTGCCTGCCTGCCTCCAAAGTAATGAGATGATGCTCAGGCGGGCCATTCAGGCTGTACAGTGACTAAATCACGTTAGCCCTTTGTCCATTGAGGCTCGTGTTAACAGTGAGCTTGAGTCCCCAATTAACCCTCCCAACCACACTGCAGCAGTCCCTCCCGGCCCCCGCCCCACTTAACACAACTCATCTGTTCAGTCTTTGTCAGAAATACGAAAAATGTGTCACCTCCCTGGAATTCCTATTTGCCTTTCTCGGAGAGGATCAGCCGCCCCTGGGGTTAATCCACCAGGGGCGGCTGATCCTCTCTGTTTTTCTTCTCCTGCTACCTAGACTTTCCTGTTTTTCTTCTGCTACCTAGACTCTCCACCTCCCCACCCGCAAGACCCAAACGTCTACCATTTTCCTTGCAGTCCTGTCTAGGCACTGAAATAGGGTTCAGGAAATGAGGCTCGGTGTGAGAGTGAGAGGTTTTTGCTAGTTATTTTAAATATATGTCAGTTCTGTCCCTTATGATTATAATTATTATCACTACTATTATTACTATCAGCCTACATCCTGTTTGTCATTAGTGAATAGAAAAGAGCTATCATATTGTACTTATTTATAGGGCGGCAATGAGAGCCAAGCCTAAAAAAGAACCGTGGAATCAGTAATGAAATGGGAAATAGTATCAAATGCTGATAAGGGGCTGGTGTTAAACTATCATACTTTTAATTTGAGCTATATAAGATTTATTCATGGTTCACTAAGCATATAAAAGGTAACAGAGTGTAGTGTGAGGCTTATTAGCATTAGAATCTACAACCTTAGTTTGAATCCTAGAGCTACCCTGTGAAATCTTACTAGTACTTACTCAATTATACACAGAAGGGATTGAGAAACCCATGAATAAATTATCCAATTAAACCCAAACTAAATGTAATTCCAAATCAACTTCCATCCCAAACATGCCCACATCCTTCTCACTAACAAGAGAGAAAGTCAGAGTAGAAAAAGACTATTGTCGTTTGGAAGGCAGAAGGTGGATTCAAGTGTACGTGGGGGTAAGTAACCCAGCCACCTGTTTTTCCTGCTCAGTGATAATACAAATATAGATTCTTTACGCAGACACTTTTTTTTTTAAAATTTGAAATGTACAGAGCAGCTGGAGGCACCCCTTCTGAGGGGTGCGTGTGTGTGTGTGTGTGTGTGTGTGTGTGTGTGTATGTTGGAGGGTGGGGGGCTTTCCATGAAATCAGCCCCTAAGATCACATAATCTCACAGTACTATGGAAACCTTGGAATTTAGGATTTTAAAAGCTAGTCACAATGTTCTGGTCTTCAAAATTATTATTAATTAAACTTCCACAATTGCTCTATTTTCCATTTCTCTACCATATCCACATCCCTGATAACTCTTTCCATTTGCAACCATAGTTTCCTGCAATTTTTACCTTCTCAGGGGCAGATCTAGGTTGTGGGGCCTAAAACTTAGCATTTTGGGGACACTCTTTAAGAAAAAGTATATTTAAAAAGGTATGGGCAATGCTTGCAATTAGATACCAAAGTTAATATTTATTTATAATGAGAAAAGAAGTCACAACAAATTAGAAAATTTGAACAGCTGACATATACAAAACATCCTAATTTCCATACAAATAACATTTTTATTAATTAACTGCCTGGCACACCTCTGACTTTTTTCCTTACAATTTGTGACTACAAACTTTTTGATCCTCTCTCCATATGACATTTTTGTAATATTTTTCCTAGAGAAAATACAAAGATAATTCAATCCTTCTGTTGCATAGTTATTCAATTTATTATTATTTTAAAGGTAAAGAAAAACCTTTCACAATCTCTTATCAAGAGCAGCCCAATAATCCAAGAAAACTTTGTTCTTTTGACAAAGAAAAAGAAAGTTAAGTTTTAGATTTGCATACTCATAAGTACACTATTGACATTAAGGCTTATGTTTAAAACCCTTATAATAAATTCATTTCGTTTTAACCAGCTTGACTGAGGTAAGATTCTCTCTCTTGTCAAGGGGTGTGGTTGATGGAATACTCGTATGGATGAATATCATGTACACAGAAGAAATAAATAAATAAAATATATGCTATATAAGAGATAACTACAAATAGCTATATGACTACATAAAGGTATTTGAATGTATAACATATAAAGTAATATAATATATGCTATATAGAAAGTAAATTGATGCAGTATTTAAATAAGATACATAAACACACAATGCAAGTACATGCATGGTAATATTAACAATTATTTTCTCTGGGTAGAGGAACTATAGGGAACATATTTTCTTTTATACTTGTCTATATTTGCAGATGTTTTATAGTAGAAACATATAAAACTTCCACAGAGAAAAAGTGAAAATAATATAAGATCATTCCGTTTAAACACACACACATGCATACACACAGCTTATCTTGACTTGAGACAGGGAAAATCATCTATCTATATATTGCTTCTTGTGCCACCTAACCCCCCAGAAAGAAGTTCATACTGTGTCAGTCCAGAGTGAGTCAGGGTTGAGACATTTCCTTCTTCAATTAGCAAGTCTTCTCCCACCCAACAATAGTTTCTCTCCCTCCTTTGTTAGCTGTATTCAACTTGCAGTTCTTGATATGGTCACCAGATGGTGAGCTTACCCCTATTTTCTTTTTTTTTCTCTCCATCCCACCCCCCACCCCCCCACCCCGCCCCAGCCCCCGCCCTACTAATAAATGGTTTTCTCTAGGTTTTTTTGTTTTTTTCTTTTGTTAAATTTATTGAGGTGACATCAGTTAGCAAAAATTACATAGGTTCCAGGTGCACAATTCTAGAGTGCATTTTCCATGTGTTGCATTAACTGTCCTATTTTCTAAATACTCTTCAAAACAGGCATTGCCTTGGTAGAGGTTTAAAGAAAAAGTTCGTTTTTACACATAGGTTATGAATCAATGCTTTCAATAAAATGCCACTTCAGTTTGAAAAATACAGATTCGTAGAATAAGCTATAAGGATATGTAATTGGATCCTTAATTCAATAAATGTACATAGGATGCTGACTGCCAGTTATAAACAGCCACCATCTACATTTCCATGCCAATTTATTTTCCAAATTCTGGACACTTATATCGAACTGCCTATTGGAAATTTCCACCTGGACAAATGTAATAATGGAAAAACTCACCCAAATCCACAAGGATACAATATTTAGTAAGTCTAAACCAATTATTCCCTAAGCCTCAAAAAGCTACAATCTAAATTGGGGGCAGTGTGGTAAAATAAGAAGGCAGAATTTGATTCAGACAAATCTGAGTTAGAACACAAGATCATCCTCTTATTTATCTGTTTAATCTTATTCTTCATTTGTAAAATATAATTGAATTTGGATTAGTATTTCTAGATGGGCAAGGGCAGAGTCTCTGGGAAATTTGCAAGGACCCTGAACCTGATCCCTTTCTGCTGCCTCACTACAGGGACTCCAACTCTCATGCACTGTCTCCTAAAAGCCAGAGCATCCTGTAGCAGAGGGCTCTCTCCCCAGGGTCCTGGACTCTCATGCTTTCTGCTCTGGAGTAGACCAGGCAAGTTGCCTTTTGGACATATGGATAACAGGCTTCTACCTGGAGAGGAAGGGGGTGAGGGGCCCAGAGAACCAGCTCTGGATGCTGCTGACCCTCCACCCCCAATACTATCAAAGTTTCCTCACACCAATTCACACCTTGACTGCCCAGGCCACCAAGTTGTGGGCTAGGCCTGGAGTGCATACAGGTGTTCACATAGGGGATGATACCCCTTTTCTCCTGAGCTATAGGACTGCAGGCCTTTGCGAGCTCCCTTCACCTGAGTCTCCTGAGCCTCTGGGCCTGGACTGATGCAGACATCACATCACTGCACCAGGTGCACACACAGCCAAAGCACCACAGAACCACCAAAACAGGCTGGGGCCCTTCTGGCAGTTCAAGCAGAGTAGGCAGGAGAGGGATGTGTGAGGTCTTATCTGAGGTCTAACCCCATTTTAGCGGGGGCTACTTCACTGGGCTCTGGAGGAAGGGCCAGCCCCTTCTGCTTCAGCACCAAGTTACCTGGTCAGGCCCAGGTAAGACATATACTTTCTCAAAGATGATCCCAACCAATGTTTCCATGTAGGAATCCTTGGGGGTTTCCTCTCCTCTCCTAAAAACAGTTCCCCAAGTTAGAGAGGGAAAAGGACGGAATGGCAAAATGTTCAAACCTGCAATATGGGGACAAGTCGGTGCCCTCCTGGTAAGTATGTCCAGTACAGCAATGCTACCACCCTAGGAGGGTCTGGTGCCTGCTGCAAGGGTGGTGCAAAAAAATGAATCCAGCCCCACCAGCAACCATTAGGCTGCCATAACCTTGAGACACGAAGATCCCCCAAAATGACATCACATAGTAAAAAATATATAAACCAAAAACAACGTCAAGGGCACTAGGCTGGCTTAGCATTTTATAGGTTGATTACCAAAAAAAAAAAAAAAAAATTGAATTTATTTCTGATGCATTTTACTCATATTGGAAAGAAGTAATGTAAGGCATTACATAATGTCTGATGGAAAATACATCTTGCTATTTTGTCATTTCTTTTAGCTTTTTATTTTGTGCATTGTCTTTCTTTGCTAGAAGAAATCTGTATTTTATGTAGTAAAGTTGGTGAGGTGGTTTTTAGTTTCTTTAAAAATGTGTTTGGACAAGGCTTTCACCCTTTTAAATCTGATACAATCATCTGCATTCTCTTCTCTTTTTTCATAGTTTAGTCTTACTAAAACCAGGAATATATTGTATATAGCAGCAGCTCTCCAACTTGTGTGTTAATTTATAGAAAATCAGATTTAGTGGGTCTGGTGTAGAGCCCAGGTCGCTGCATTTTTTATTAGAGAAATACTGATATATAAAACATATAAATAATTTTAATTTTAAATTGGGGAGACAATTGCCCCCCACTGTGATCCTTTTGGAATTGGAAATCATACTTTCTAGATACATGAACACACTTACTGAAGCTTACATAGTCAATCAAACAGAAATCCAGGGTTTATTGGGCCATACTTCTAAAAAAATATTAACCACTATCTGTGTTCCTAGAAATAACAGGATCAATAGAACACAATCTTAGGCATTATAAGGGTAGTTTAACAGAGAAATGATGGTATCTCCGATGGAAGCCATCGTGGGAGCAGGAGCCAGGAGAAGGGGCAGCTGTCATGGCAGTATCCAAGGGAAGAGAATAACAGGACAGGAATAGAATGTGGCACTCATCTGGAACCTTACAGGAATTGTGAGTGCAACGGAGCCCTCCCTCCTTTGGGTACCAGCCCCTGAATTTGAAAGGACTCTATAGGGGTTAAGGTCCTGCATGTTGCAGGTGGGAAAAACATACAGCTCACATCATCATTACCTCAGTTGGTACAACAGCAGCCCCATAAGCAAGTACTATTCCAATTTAAATTGGAAAAGAATGACCCTTAAACACATATAAGTACTTGGTATATATTTCTGCCTAAGAGATTCAGAAGAAACATGAGATTTACTTTAAGTACCGACCAATATTTATTAAGTGCTACATTGTCTTTATAAACTGATAGACAGTTTTTAAATTGCTTTACATTTTTCCCTATTATATTGGGGGGGGGGTTGCAACACAAGTAAAATGTGTTTGTCTTGAAAAAATGTGAAGTTCCAAAAAGCAAATATGAAAAACAAACAAACAAACAAAATCACCTATTATCTTACCACACAGCCACTGTTAAGCCTTTGAAGTATATACTTTCGGTTTTTCTTTGCATATTAATATATAAATATACTTTTTTAGAAAATGAGATACTACATAAATTTTTGAAAATTGATTTTTTTTCACTTCACGATATATAATGTCCATCTTTCCATGCAAATAGGTGAGACTCACGGTTTTAAGAGGGAGACTTGCAGATGAGGGGTGTTGGAAGCCCAATTTTACGCCAGTTACAAGAGGAACACCTTAAATAAAGCCACACAAAAAAATTTTAAAAAGATGACGAGAGGGATACGAGAAAATGCAAAGTTCAGGTGGCAATATATAAATCAGGCCTACCAGCGTTGAAGACCGTACATATTAAATAGGATAAGGACGGTTCCGTCTCGCCTTCCAATGCATGATCATCAATTTGTTTCGTACTCTCTTCATCTCTTCCATCTCCTCTGCTACCTTTATCATCTCCTCGTTGCTCAAATTTCTGCCGTGTATGTCCCCTCTAAATTGCGGGCGAGAACGAGCCAGCCTTTCCTTGAAGCTTCCTTCTTCTAGCTTATGTTTTCCCACTCCACAAGGAGGCTGCTCCATGGGAGGACGCGCCTCAAACAGGTCCTTCCGAGAAAGAGGCTCCTGATGGGGGCGCTCCTCGGACATGAGCATCTCGGGAAGGAGCTCGGGAAGGAGTTCCTCGGGAAAGAACTCCTCCTCCGAGGACTGCTCCTCGGAAGACTGCTCCTCCGGACTCGGCTCTTCGGATGACGGCTCGTCAGGACTTGGCTCTTCGGAGGACTGCTCCGCAGGAGGCTGCTCCTCGTCAGTCCTGGGCACGTTCTGTGGCTGTTCTTCGTTTGCTTGGCAGGATTTTTCCATGCTGGGAATGGTCTTCATAAGCAGTCATTCAGAGGAGACAAGAAAGGCACAGCTGAGTCAGCATATTTGGTAGCTGGACCAAAATCCCGGCCTTAGGTTCCAATACTTGCTTTTTCCTGATTCTGGGCCCAGGCCCTCCCACCTACGCAGGCCGAGAGGCTCAGGTCCCAGGGACCCCGACACGTCTCGAGCACCCGCCCGGGTCGCCCCCTCCTAGATCCGAAAGCCCACCATTTTCCCAGCAGGCCTTGCCCTGGGCCTCTTCGGCAGTGGTAGGGGCGGGGCGGTGGCGCCGCCGACTTCGTTCCCACCGGCGTCCTCCCTTGCACCCCATCCCGGCCTCCTATTCACCCCTTCCCGGACGCGGACCTGGACCTCTCCTGGCCGTTGGCTCCTAGGCGGTCTTTTCTCAAGGTGCCAGGTTGTGACCTGCAGAGCAGCAGACCAGCCAGACGCCAGACGGGGTAGGGGGCGGGGAGAGGGAAGGACTGACTGACACTCACGCCCCTTTTCTGGGCACCAGCCGCCGCCCCTGCTCAATCCCCTTCTGGTTCCCCCACTGTGCCTCTTCCACCCTTACGTCTCCCCCCATCTCAAGCTTCATCCTCCATGCCCCTCCCACCCCCTACCCCACAATGCTCGTCATTTCTTTTGAGGCGGGAAGTGGAAGCGAAGGATTACTTAGAAACTGTTTCTAAGGTGGCTCCCTCCCACGCGTGGCCCACTCACGTCCCCACCCCACCCCCAAGACCACCATTTTCTGCATCGAAGTGCGGGCGCGGGGCTGGCACAGGGAAAGGCCTGGACTCTCTGCCATCCTGATTCCAGGGATTGCTGGGCAGCACCGGCACTCACACCGATTTCAGAGGACGGAGGGAACTTACTTCCTTCTGCTTTTCCCCTCCACCAAAGGGCAATACGCAGATGGTGTCTGGACAGGCAAAATAGGACCAGATCGAGAGGGACTTGGGCAGACACAGGCTCCTGGTCACGTGAGAGCCGCGCCGCGCGTCACCGGCGAGCTCAGATCCCCAATTACCACTTTGACCCGCGGCTGTGCTGTAGCAACCTGCTAGTATTTCCTGAACCCCGAGGAACTAGGCATCGTCACTCACCTGTATGTGTTTATATTTGCCTTTTCCTGGTTACCAGAGGTCCAGCCTCCAGTCTTGTGGGATACTGCCTTTTCCTCTCTGCCGTTTGTCCTGATACCACCTCTCCCTCTCATTCTCCTGTCATCAGCCACCAAGGCCCATTATTTTTCCTACAGTTCAGATCCTGCACGGAAATTTGACTAATTCTCTTTAATGAATTAATATCATATGCCACTTCTTTTCGTTTTAATCCACATCCATAACTCCATCATGTTCATTTAGGTTCTGTCAGTGTGTTTTTCATCTCTTGTGACTTTCGTGGGAGATAAACTTTCACTTTTCCATGAATTCACGAATTTTATTAATTAATATTTTCTGTGAGCCCCAGACCTATATTATAAATAGAAGCTCCAGTCAAAATTGGTAATCATTCAGTTCTAGAAAGAATTAAGTTTGTAAATCTAGAAAGACTGAATACTTTGAATTTCATAAATCAAAATATACATTTGTGCAAGTACAAATAGTCTGACAACTTATTTACTATGTGAAATGGGAGCATTTTTGGTGGAGAGCGTGACATTATTATATATATGTATGTGTATATACATACATATTATATATGTGTGTGTATACATTGTGTGTGTATACTATTCAGTCATTATTTTTCGTAATATAAGTAAGGTATTTTGCTGGAACCCAGATCCTTAACTAGTCACTGCTTGGTGTTGCTTGTTGAGAAACTTTACATTAATTCATTAAATCAACAAATATTTGGGTCCTGGGACTGCTGAACCCAAACAGAGGACATTTATATTAAAGTATGAAATAATTCTGTCAATAACACACTGAGCAGCAGGATTAAAATCATGCTGAACCACTCAATTGTCATTACAGGTCTGTATTTTTTTTTTAATCTAGTGGTGTTTTTTCATTTTCAAACTTATACCTTCATTTCACCTGCTCACTTCAGCCTTGATGTTACTTTCTCATGCCTATGCCCTTTGTTCTAGAGAGCAGAGTATACCTCACCAGTCTATATTTTACACTTTCAGGGTAGGTGGTCATCAGATCTGTGAGGATCATGGGATTGCTTCTTTCAAACCCACGCTATTTAGTAAGTTTCCAAACAGAAATTCATATGTGAAATTTTCCATTTTCTCACTTTTTTGTCCAACACTAAGTTACTTTGTGCTGAGATACCAAGCAGCAAGACAGATATCGTTCTTTTTTATATCTTTTCTGTAATTTACTTTTCATTGTTTCAGTAATGTGTGTCTTTTAAACCAGGTTTCACTATATCTTATTATTTGCACCAAGGATTGACTTCATTATTTGTATTGTTCTTTCCAAGAAGAGTTCCATTTCATCCATTTCTTCATTTCTTTCCTTCTTTCATTACATCCTATGAGAGAGAACTCACCACCTTAAAAGACACCCTATTGAAATTTCAGACAGTTCTAATCGTTCAGAGTGGTTTTTCTGTTTTTGTTTTTTTGTTTTGTTTTGTTTTTGTTTTTTGGGTTTTTTTTTTTTTAGCAGAAATCTTCCAGTAGTTTATACACATTGGTCCTGATTCTGTTCTCTGGAGTGGTACAAAACAAGTATGAAAGAACCAAAGTGCCCTTTACCCTGAGAACCTGACACTGCCAGAATTAATGTTCTGGTTCTCTCCCCTTCCCATCTGTAAGACACACTGGGCAATCTACTTGACCTTTCTGTGACTCAACTTCCAAATCTGAAAAATTGGAAACATAATGGTACCTACCTCATAGGATGTACCAGGTAGAGAAATAAATGAATCAGTATATGTAAAGGACCTGGAACAGTGCCTAGCATGTAGAAAGCACTCTATGAACATTAACCATAACAATGATAATAATAATAATAATAGCATGACATAATGATAACACTACTAATTATTCTTTTATTCTTAAAATTAATTGAGCACTTATGTCGGGTATTGCACTAAGCACTTTCAGTATGCTATCTCATTTAATCCTTACACAATTGTGTTCTTACCAAGAACCTCCCCAGTTATTTCACCTTTCTGATGTGATATGTTTTCTCAAAGTCATTCACCATTCTACATACTCCTGATTTTGTAAATGTCTCTGAAAATACTGAACGTGCTGCCAAATGTAGAATGGAGTGATCTTATCACACCATTCTAGAATAGCTGCGTATATCTATAGGTGTCTCCTAAGAGATTAGTAGATTTTCGTGGATACCATATCATACAGTTGAGTCCCCTTTAAGTTACAGTCAACTGAAACCCTCAGATCTGTTTCATACATCTGTAATGCACATCTGTAAACCATTTTAGTTTTAACCCAGGTACAAAAGCTTCTATTTTTCTGGGTTTAATGTTGTCTTAAATTCACTCCCTCATTTTTTGAATCCAGATTCTGTCATTCAATACAGTAGCTACAAAATATTAATTTAAAGCACACCATTAGTACTAAAAAGGATGATAACTTCAACAAACTCAGTAAAGAGCTAGGGGAGATCTCAGCAAATAGCTCTGACTCCAAATAAAAAAAAAATCATTTTCCCTGTTGAGTGTGGCTACCGGGAGTGTGCCCTGTTGGGCTAGTTCCCTTTCCTCTCTCAGTGTGACTTCCCAGGGTGAAATTGGTTTTCAGTGCTGCTAATACAAGACACAGTTGCCCCTGAAAGTTCCCAAAACAGTATAAGTTAACACTTCATGAGAAATTGGTAAACATGAGGGGGAAGGGAAAGGAAATATGAGGAATTAGAACCAGGAAAGGAGAAAGGAAGATAGTCTTCGTATATTGGCTCTAAGCCTCTGCAGTTGATTTGGAGATCCTTTAAGAGAAAGGGCTCTTCAAGAAGGAATAAGGTGAAGGTGGTTCTGCCATGAGGACAACCATTTGTTATAAAGGAGTGAAAGGTCAGTCACTTGTTTGTGTGTGGTCAGGATAGGGGCTGTGAAATAACCCTTCTGATGGATTTGATTTCATACTGCTGATTTAGGGTCCTATGAGGACATGTTGCTGAGCTCATTATTGCTAGAGAGGGTATAAGCCCTTAGCCCTCCACTTTACAGGAGAGATAACTCAGGCTCTGGGAAGTAACAAATTGTTCCCACGGAAACACAAATGCTGGTTAGCAGCTGAGGTGGGATTTAAACCCTGGCAATGTGACATGAGAGATTGAGCCTTTAGCCACTGTGTAAAACTGCTCCTGGGCAGCAGGCTCCAGACATGTTTATGTGCAGCCAGAGTGGGCAGCACAGCCTTTTCATGTTGCAGAAGCTGAAGGCAGGCAGGGCAGTCGTGCCTGCTACTCATGCCATCTGCTGCCATGATAATAGTCTCCAGGAGCATGGCCTCTCTCTGAGGGTTCTGAGGAAACCCAGGGTGGGTTTCTGGTTCAGGGATTCCTGTTTCCTGGTGAGGTTGCATTTCTGTGGCAGGACCCGAGCCTCCCTCCCTCTCCCTCTGAGCCCCTCCACAGCGCAGACTCCACCGAGGCCTGGTTTCACTTTTCAGGGCCTGTCTGCTTGGTGTTGAGGATTTCTGCCCTCTCCAGGGCAGAAGTTGTCCCTGCTGCTGCTGCCTCTACATCCTTTCCTAATGACACCCATGGCAGTACTTTGGTCCCAAGTCTTGCTTTGTGGGCTGCAGTAGGCCCTGTCCAGCCTGTGGCTCTCAGGCTCTTCTCCCCAACCCCAGCACTAGGGGAAATAGCCAAGCGGGAAATCCAATGATTACAGCCTTCTCTTTTCTGCTTCTGGCCTCATCCTACCTGGGCCTACATACACAAACACCACCACTACTACCACCACCACCTGTTCCATACATGCCCAAAGAAATAAGAAAGGGGCTCTTAGGAAAGGTAGCAGATCAGGCTGCTGGGAAACACTGAGGGACAGGGAAAGCAGATCCAATTTGTGTTGAAGAGAGGCAGCATGAAGTTCTGGTCTGGGCAAAACTTGGGCTGTCGCTCAGTGGAGGGCTCTAGAGGCCTAGGAGCCTTCTGCTTCTCTCCGTACCCTTGTCCTTTTTCTCACTAAAAGGTGGAGGAGTAGAAAAATGAATGAGGTCTCTTTGAGCTCTAGGAGGCTATGACACCATGCTGCCCACCATGGTGAGGAGGAACTTCTTTTAGGAACACCTTTCAGCCTGAGTGCGGACCTCTACAAGCAGGTTTCAGCTGCCTTTCACAGGATTCAGATGAGCTTAGAGGACAGAGCTCTCCTATGCATCCTACATACTCACAGCCTTTCTCTTGGCCTTTCAGAGACTTTCAAAAGGGCCCAGAACAACTCCAGCCTGAGGTCTGGGTGACAGGTTAGGATAGAGGCAAGGTAGGCTATATAATTTGCAGGGCCTAGTGTAAAATGACAATGCAAGGCTCCAGTTCAAAAACCAAGGGAAAAAATAAACTATTTTGGAATACTTAAAAAAAGAAAAAAAAAGCACCATTTAAGGTACTAAAATACAGGTGGTCTCTCTTTTTATACTTTTTTTATAGAATTCATTTTTTAGAATAGTTTTAGATTTACAGAGAAATTGAGAAGATAATATAGAAAATTCTCCCATACTCCACACCAGTAGCAACTTACAATAGTATGACACTTTTATTATAATTAATGAACAAATATTGATACACTGTCATTAGCTAAAGTCTATACTTTATTCAAATTTCCTTTGTTTTTACCTAATGCCCCTTTTCCTTCTTTTGGGTCCCATCCAGAATACCCTATTACTTTTAGTTGTCATGTCTCCTTAGGCTCCTCTTGGCTGTGACAGTATCTCGGACTTTTTCTGATTTTGATGACCTTTATAATTCTGAGTATATTACACAGGTATTTGTAGAATGCTCATCTGTTGATATTTGACTGGTGTTTTCCTCTTGTTTAGACTGAGGATATAAGTTGTGAGGGGGCAGATCACAGAGATAAAGTACCATTTCATCATATCATATCAGGGCTACATGCTGTCAATATGATTTATGACCTTGTCATGCTGTTTTTATTTATTATTTATTATTGTTCTAAGTAAAGGAAAATTAAAAATTTAAGTCATTAGCATGAATTAAATACTGTATTTTGCCATGTATAATGCACACCCATATTTTTGGCGCAACTTTCAGGGAAAAAAACTTTCATTTTAATTTTTTATTTCAAATTTTTATTTGTTTATATTTAGGTACTTATTTTTTGTATTATAAAGGAATTTCAGCATTTATCTTTTAACATATGGTATAAGAAATTTTATGTAACAAATACATAACAGGAAAAAGTTACAAGAAATTTTGTGTATAAATTTTTAATATAAAAATGGTTATCATATTCCAGGTTATTATTTTGCATGTAGATATCATTGATTTCTAGAGTTATGCATTTAACTCATAAGCATGAATAAAATAATTAAAAACATTTATATAGATACAGAATTAGCACTACTCACATGTAATGCACATCTTCATTTTTCCCTCACAAATTTGGGCAAAGATGTGTGCATTATACAAGGCAAAATATAGTAGTTTATCCTTATATTATACAATTTTAATTTTAAATGAAAATAGAAGAGTATGTGACTCATGCAGAATCACCAGAATCACATAATTCATATTTTGTAGCTTATACATGCATATATATTTACTTCTTACGGAAACAGTGGAAATGCTGCACACAATTAACAACTTTTTTTTTATTTCACTTCTTGACACATGCACACACATGTGCACATTCTACAGGTCGGAAAGGAAAAGAAACTATGGGTTACTCTATATTTCCCTTTCCTTCTTTGTCATCATTTTCAACATAAGTGGTTCACAAACACAGGGAAATAACACATGTGAGAGAGGATATGATTGGGATATAGTTCTTAAAATGTAATTCTGTGTTGGAAATAAGTTAATGGAATCAAAAGAATGGCCTCTCCTGGCTGTCAGCAGTCATAGATGTAACATGCTTACTATTTACTTGCTTTGAATCCACTGGAGTTTTGTGCTTATAGGGCATAAGCAATGTAATATGCAAATGGGGCAGCAAGAATGGCAGACATACATAATGCATTTCTTGTCTCCTGTACTCTTGCAAATACCTTCCTGTATTGATTACTGCAACTTTATAGAAGGCTCAAAGTCAGGTATTGTCAGTCCTATGATATTGTTTTTCAAGATTGTTTTAACTACTACAGATCCTGTACATTTCCTCACAAATTTTAGAATCAGCTTGTCAATTTTCACACTCAAAAAAATCAGCTGGGATCTTATTTGGAATTATACTGAATATACACATGGCTTTGGGGAGAATTGCCACTTTGACAATATTGAGTCTTCTGATATGTGACCATGGCATACTTTGTCACTTTTTTAGATCTTCCATAATTACTCTCAGCAATATAGCATAGTCTTCATGTATTGTATAACATTTATCTCAAATTACTTAATGCCTTTTTACCTCATTGCAAATGTTATGTGAATTTTTTTCACTTTCTAATTATTTCTAGTATATAAGATATACGAGGGCTGTCCAGAAAAAATCCAACCATAAAGGCCTCTATTTTTCATATTACATGACTGGGTACATTCCATACAACCCTCGTATACTTGATTTTTGTATATCAACCTTGAGACCATGCTAAAG
The DNA here is from genome assembly GCA_004026885.1 of Lyroderma lyra. Classification (NCBI taxonomy): domain Eukaryota; kingdom Metazoa; phylum Chordata; class Mammalia; order Chiroptera; family Megadermatidae; genus Lyroderma; species Lyroderma lyra. The sequence goes on from PVJL010005845.1 coordinate 88,754, forward strand.
TCACTTATTAGTTCTAATAATGTTTTAGATTCTTAGGGCATTCTATGTACATGTTCATAATATTCCTGCAAAAAAAAGGTAGTTTTACTTCTTTTCCCTTCTACAGGCCTTTTTTCCTTGCCTTGTTGCACTAACTAGGATTTTCAGTACATTGTCGAATAGCAGTGGTGAGAACAGACATCTTTGCATCATTCCCTATCACAGAAGGAAAGCATTCAGTCTTTCACTATTAAGTGTGATATCAGCTGTAGTTTCTTCTTAGATGCCTTATTTCAAGCTGAGGAACTTCCTTTAGAAATATAAATGAAACTATAAATAAATTTTCCTGAGAATTTTTTTATTATAAATGTGTGTTGTATGTGATCAAATGCCTTTTCTGTATCTATTGAGATGCTCACAATGTTTTCCTTTATTATGTTAATTTGTTGAATTGCATTGACTTTTGAAAGTTCAACCAACTTTGCATTCCTGGTATAAATGTCACTTGGTTGTGATGTATCATAATACTTCTTATATAAAGCTGGATTCAATTTCTCAAATATTTTAAAAGGTTTTTTGTTTACATTTATGTTCATGAGGTATATTGGTCTTACCTTTCTTGTAATGTTTTTGTTTTAGTTTCAGGGTTATTTTCGCTTTATTATATATAGAGAAGAACTTTTCCTCTACTTTTTGAATGAATTTGATTAAAATTGGTATTATTTTGTCATTAAATGTTTGATTGAATTGACTAATGAAGACACCTGGGCCTCGAGTTTTTTTAGAAGGTTTTTAATAACTAATTTTCTTTTATAGATATAGGCAGTGACATGCTGGAGCTCTCTTGTACCAGCTAATAAGAGCTAATTGTTACCATCTTTTAACAAATTTTCACGCAGTGATGTCATATTGATGCTTAAAATTGGCCATGGTTTACATCACAGAAATTAGATATGCTTATGAATCAGGGGCTTTATTTTCTTCTAGAGACCCAGTGGTTAAATATCACTCCTCTGTTCAGGTTTTCTATTTATTTTTTGAGTGAGTTTGATAATTTGTGTCTTTCAAGGAATTTGACAGTTTTGTCTACATTATTGAGATTATTAGGATAAAGATGTTCATAATATTCTTATACTATCCTTTAAATGTTTGGAGGCTCTATAATGATAACTGTTTTTCATTTTTTCTTTTCTTAACAGCTTTATTGTCATATTTACATACCATACAATTTACCCATTGAAAGTATACAATTCAGTGATTTTTAGTACATTCACAGAATTGTGCAACCACAGTCAGTAAAAGGACATTTTCATCATCTCAAAAAGAAAGCTCAGGTACAGTTAATATGGTCTTTGTCACACCAACCATGGCATACTGTGGCTATGGCATACAGTGGTCATGGCATACTGTGGCCAGGGCCAAAAAGTGCAGAAGGTGATGGTGCAGCCCATCAACGTCATCTTCAGATACTTGCAAAATACATCTCAGATTAAGGTGTGGCTTTACGAACAAGTGAATATGTGGATAGAGGGCTGTACCTTTGGTTTTGATTTCTATGTGAACCTCATATTAGATGATGAAGAGATTCAATGTGGAACAAAGTAAAAACAAAAAACAACTGGGTCAGATCATACTAAAAGGAGATAATATTTCTCTGCTCCAAAATGTGTCCAACTAGAAATGATTAATGAAGTGAGAAGGCAATACAGTTTATGTTTTTTAGGTGTCCTTTGTTAGGAGTATAATTCCTAAACATTTATTCATATCGTTTTGATCATCTTTATGTTAATACCAGATGACAATAAATGCTGTAGGATTGTTTTCATTCAAAAAAAAAAAAAAGAAAAGAAAGTACATACCCTTTAGTTATTACCCCTCATCTCCCGCATCTTCCCCAAACTTAGGCAACCACTATCCACTTCCTTTGCCTTTTCTGGAACTTTCATATAAATGGAATCATGTAATATGTGGTCTTTTGTCACTGTTTTCTTTCACTTAGCAAGATGTTTTCAAGGTCCATGCATGTTGTATCATGTATTAGTACTTTTATTTGTTTTTTATAGCCAAACAATATTCCATACCACATCTCTTTGCCCATTCATCAGTTGATGGACAATTGGATTCTTTTTACCTTTTGGCTATTATGAATAAAGCTTCTATAAACATTCTCAGGGATTCAGATAGGGATTGCATTAACATGTAGGATCAGTTTGGGGATTATTGTCATTTTAATAATATTAAGTCTTCCAATCCATGAACACGACATGTTTTTCCATTTTTAGAGCTTCTTTAAACAATGCTTTTTAGTTTTTTTTTTTAATGTTTAGGGAAATTATTTAATTTTTTAAAATTTATTTTTATTGTTAGACTTATTGGGGTGACATCTGTTAGCAAGGATTACATAGGTTTCAGGCATACAATTCTACAGTGCATTTTCAACTTGTATAATAAGTTCACCACCTAATGTGACTTCGCTTTCCATCACCTTATATTTAGCTTCCCCCCCTCCTCTCCCACTCCCGTATGACTTCACTCATATGCGGAATATAAAACTGAAAGCAAAGAAAAAAGAAATGAACAAACAAACAAATAACCCATGGACACAATCAACAGTTTAATGTTTATTTGGGGACGAGTGGGTCGGGGCTTTTTAGTTTTTACTGTATAATGCTTGTACTTCTTTTGTTAAATTAATCTCTAAATATTTTATCTGTTTTAATGCTATTATAAATGAAATTTCTTTCTTAATTTCATTTTTGGATTGTTTGTTGCAAATATATAGAAATACAAGTGATTTTTATATATTTAAATTGTATCCTGCTACCTTGTAGTCCAATCTGACAACTCTGACTTTTATTGGATAGTTTAATTCATTCACACTTTATATTATTACAATATAGTTCATTTATATCTCCCATTTTACTTTTTGTTCTCTATATGTCTTATGTCTTTTTTGTTCCTCTATTTCTCCCTTGTATTAAGTTAGTATTTTTTATGTTGCATTTTAATTGTATTATTATTTTTTTGCTATTTTTTGGTTATATCCTCAATGTTTGCACTAGTGCTTACTATACAGGGCTGTTTGGAAAGTACCCAGCCATGTAATATGAAAAATAGAGGCATTGATGGCTGGATTTTTTCCAGACAGTCCTTGTATACATACTAAACTACCAGAATCAACTTCAGACTTATACTAACTTAATTCTAGTGAGATACAGAAATATTACTTCTATGTAGTTCTATTACCTTCCACTCTTTTTGTGATTTTCTTGTTATATATATTACATCTATATAATTATTAATATAACAATACACTTATAATTATTACTTTATATAACTATATATTTTACTCAGAGAGAAGAAAGTAAAGTATTACATATGTCCATAGTTTTTGTTGTGATAAACTTCTTATGTTTTTGTATCTCTTTACTTGATTCCTCTGGATTTGAGTTACCATTGGGAGTCATTTTCATATCCACTGTAGCACTGAATAGTGCCCCACATTTCTTTGAGGCTCTGTACATTTTTCTCTCTGTTGTTCAGATTGCTAAACTCTATCAGTCTATCTTCAAGTTCATTTAATTTGTCTTCCAGTTCAAATTTGTTGAATTTTTCATTTCAGTTATTTTACTTTTTAAGAAATAATTTGTCTTTATTGATATTCTGTATTTGACTTCACACTGTCATTAATCCACCTTCACTTCTTTAATCATGGTTTTCTTTAATTCTGTTATCATATTTATGGTGGCTACTTTAAAGTCCATTAAATCTGACATCTAATCACTTTCGAAGGCAGTTTCTATTGCCTGCTTTTTTTCTGATATATGAGTCATACTTTCCTGGTGGTTTCGTTTTTTGTTTGTTTGTTTTGTTTTGTTTTTTCCACATTGCATAATTTTTATTGGAAACTGGACATTTTAGATAATGTACTTAAGTAACTTTGGGTATTTGCTCCTCATCCCCATCTGGGGCTAGTTATTGTAATTTTCATGTTTATGTTTTAGTGACTAGCTGAGTTATTTTAGGTAATTTAGGTTATTTTAGATAATCCAGCAAGTCTCTAAACAAATAATGTCTGTGCCTGCACACACTGTGAAACCTGTTATTTTGCTCCTCAGTGGGCACAGTCACCCTGGGGAGACAGTTGTTTTAACAGGGCTTCCTTTGACTTTCATTTCCCTGACCACAAACAGCTTTTTGCATGCCCTAATTGCTTGCCGATTACGCTATTGTTTTCAACAATGCCCGTAGGCATAAATTGTTCTACAGACTGATTAGTTCTGCTCCAGGTCTCCTCCTAGCTCTGTCTCTCCCAGGTTTTCTTGAGTAAATGAGCAGACCTAGGGTTTAGTCTGTATCTCTAGTGAATCTACCATTATCCTCTCAATTGCTTTTCACCTCGTGTGGTGTTATGACACCACTTCTAACACCAAGGGCATTGTGTTTTTCAACATCAACCAATTCTCTAATTCTCCAATACCAACTGGGTATCCTACAATTCAATTCTGATACTAATTCATCAGAGTTAATGCAGATCCCACAGGTTACAGGCTGAATTTCACAAGAATGCCTCCACTTCAGACAGCAGCCACAAATGGAGTGTCCAGGCTTCCCACCCTTTTGCCCAGCCAACTATACATTTTCTTTGGGAAGAGATTTAGAACCCTCTGTTTTATAACCTGCTTCTCTCCCCAGGTAAAATATCTGAGCCATGGCTCTGGAGTTTACAGTATTAGTTTTATATTATATTATCACAGTATACCTTTAAATAATATTATATGACTCCGTGGATAATGGAAGAACTTTACAACTGTGTATTTCTCCTCTCATCCTTTTTTCTATTGTTGTTTTACATTTTACTTCTACATTTGTTATCATCCTACAATATACTATAATTATATTTATTGTGTGTGTATAATTATTTCTCTTTACCAGTGTTATTGAGATGTAATTTATATGCCATATAATTCACCTGTATAAAGAGTACAACTCAATGGTTTTTAGTACATTCACAGGATTGGGCAACCATCACCCAATCTAATTTTAAAACATTTTCATTATCCTAAAAAGGAACATGGTATCTATTACCAATAATTCCTATCCCTACCCTGCTGCCAGCCCCAAGCAACTACTAATCTACTTTCTGTCTCTATACATTTGCATGTATATGCAAGATATGGCAATTTCTTATAAATTGAATAATAAAATATGGGGTCTTTTGTGACTTCTTTCACTTAGCATATTATTTTAAAGGTCCATCCATGTTGAAGCATGTTTCACTACTTCTTCCTTTTTATTGCCAAGTATATTCTATTATATGATATATCCACATATTGTTTATCTGTTTATCAGTTGATGAACACTTGGGGTTTTTCCCTCTTTTTTCCATTGGTTATTATAAACAATGCTGCTATGAATCTTTGTGATTAAGTTTATTGTGGCCATGTCTTTTCATTTCTCTTTGATATATACCAAGGAATGAAATCACTGGGTCATATGATAAATCTGTGTTTAATATTTTGAAGTACTGCCGATCTATTTTCCAAATTGGGTACAGTATTTTACATTCCCATTAACAATGTTGGAGGGCTCCAATTTTTCATCATACTTGCCAAAATTTGTTATTTACCATCTTTTTCTTTTTAGCCATCCTATTGTGGGTGAAGTGTTTTTCCTTTGGTTCTGACTTGCATTTCCCTAATGACTAATGATATTGAGCTTCTTTTCATGTGCCCATTGGATATCTGTATGTCTTTGGAGATATGTCTATTGAATCATTTGCCCATTTTTAAATTGGGTTGTCCTTTTATGGTTAAATTTCCAGAGTTCTCTATACCCTCTGGAAATTAGTTCTTTATCAAATCTATGATTTGCAAATACTTTTTCCCATTCTGTGAGTTGTCTTTTCATTTTTTTAATGATACCATGTGCTTTCAAGCACAAAAGTTTTTCATTTTGATGACATCTAATATATTTTATTTTTTGTCACATGTTTTTGTTGTCATAACTAAGAAAACATTTTGAAACACAAGGCCATGAAGATTTACTCCTATGTTTTCTTCTAAAAGTTTTATAATTTTAGCTCTTACATTAATTCTTATGACCCATGTTGAGTTAACTTTGTTGTATGGTATGATATAATGGTCTAAATTCATTTTTTGACATGTGGCTATCCAATTCTTTCATCACTATTAGTTTTAAAACTATTCTTTCATCTTTGAATTGTCTTGGCACATATGTCAAAAATCCATTGACACTAAACATGAGGGTTTACTTCTGGACTCTCAATTATTTTCCATTGGTCTATACAGGGTATGACAATTAAGTTCAAGAACTTGCACTGTGCATTTACATTGAGAGCACAGTACAAACAACTTGGTAAAGTTTCATAAGCTTGTTGTATCTGTGTCTCACAGCTGTGTTCATGTTGACGTGTGACAGTGTCTTGCTGAGTCGCGTTCATTATTGTTTTTGTGTGTTGTTGCCAGAATATCTGAGCTTAAATTAGAGCAATGAACAAACAATAAATTTCTTGTTAAACTTGGCAAGAGTGGAAGTGAAATTAGGGAAATGTTAGTTCAAACTTATGGGAATAATGCCATGAAGAAAACAGCAGTGTACAAATGGATTAAACATTTTTCTGAGGTGAAAGAAAGTGTCACTGATGAAGAGCGGTCAGGGCGGCCAGTAACAAGCAGAACTGATGAAAATGTTGCAAAAATTCATTGAAGTGTGCATCAGAATCATTGGCTAACTGTGAGAAGCATAACAGACCAAGTAAACATCGATAAACAGGAAAATCTTAACTGAAAGTCTTGGCACAAGGAAGGTGTGTGCAAAAATGGTCCCAAAGGAGCTCACCGATGAACAAAAGCAAAGGAAAGTCGAAGTTTGGCAAGATCCTTTGGAGAGGCAAGATGATGTTTCGGGCTGTGTTATCACTGGTGGTGAAACTAACGTGACCCTGAAAGAAAGCATCAAAGTGCACAGTGGAAGTAGCCAATTCTCCACAACCAAAATGTTCTGTCAATCCATATCAAGAGTCAAAATGAAAGTTGCCAAACTTTTTTGATATCAGAGGTTTTGTTCATTATGAATTTGTACCAACTGGACAAACAGTCAACCAAGTTTACTATTTGGAAGTGCTGAAAAGGCTGCATGAAAAAGTTAGATGCAAACGACCTAAACTTTTTGCCAACCACTCCTGGCTCTTTCATCAAGACAATGCACTGGCTTACATGACACTGTGAGGGAGTTTTCAGCCGTAAATAAATAACTGTATTGGAACACCCTCCCTACTCACCTGATCTGGCCCACAGTGACTTCTTTCTTTACCCGAAGTTAAAGGAAATATTGAAAGGAAGACATTTTGATGACATTCAGGACATCAAGGGTCATATGATCACAGCTCTGATGGCCATTCCAGAAAAAGTTTCAAAATGGCTTTCAAGGGTGTACTAGGCACTGGCATTGGTGCATAGCTTCCCAAGGAGAGTACTTCAAAGGTGACCATACTAATATTCAGTAATGAGGTATGTAGCACTTTTTCTAGGATGAGTTTGCAAAATTGTTAGACCTCGTATATTTATCTTTATGGATACTGCATGGTCTTGATTATTGTTGTGTAGTAAGTTTTGAAATAAGGAAGTACAGGATATCCAATATTCTTTCTAATATTGTTTTGTTTATTCTGGATCCCTTGAATTTGGAACTGTGTTGTCATTTTCTACATAGAAGCCAGATAGGATTTTGATAGGGTTGGCATGGAATCTGTAGATCAATTAGGGGATATTGTCATCCGAAAAATATTGTCTTTCAATCCATGAACATGGAATTTATTTCTTCTTGTTTAGATATTCTTTAATTTCTTCAATGACATTTTGTGTTTTCAATTTTTAAGTCTGGCATTTCTTTTATTAAATATATTCCTTAAAATGTTTTTCTTTTCGATGCCAATATAAATAAAATCATTTTCTGAAGTTCATTTTCAGAGTGTTAATTTCAAGTGTAAATAAATTTGATTTTTTAATTGATATTGTACCCTGCCACATTGTTCTATTCATATATTAGTTCTCATAGTTTTTAAATGTGTTCCTTTAGAGATTATTTTACTGGTTGCTTTCCTAACTGGATACCTTTCTATTTATTTTTCTTATCTAATTGTCCTGACTCAAACCTCTTGTATAGCCTCTATACATGAAATGATGAGGTTTCCTTATCTTGTTTCAGTTCATAGAGGGAAAATTTTTAGTCTTTCACCCTTAAGTATGATGTAAGTTGTGTATTTTTTGTAGATAATCTTTTATCAAGTTGAGGAAGTTCTTTTATATTCCTAGTTTGTTGAATATTTTTATCATGATAGAATGCTGGATTTTTTCCAAATGTTTTTATTTTTACATCTATTGAGATGACCATATGGTTTTCGGCTTCCATTCTGTTAACATAGTGGTTTATGTTGACTTTTGCGTGTTATACCAAACTTGCACTCCCGAGATAAATTCCATTTGGTCATTGGGTTTAATCTTGCTGGATTAAATTTGTAGTTTTCTTGTTGTACCTAGTCTGTTTTGATATCAAGATGATTCTGGTCTCATAGAATTAATTAGGAAGTGTTCCTTCCTCTTCTTTACTGTTAAAGTAAACAAGGAAGACATTAGACTGGGGTCGCTTTAATGACTTAGTAGCCTAAGTAAGCAAACTGAAACCTGAACCAGAATCAATTCCTGTAAATTCCTCTGAGAAGAACAACCAGTCACAAACAGCCAATTCATTTCCCAAATAATGCAACCACTTAAGATATATCCAGTTAAATAAATTAGATAAATCCAATTTTCTTACTTTTCTTTTGCATCTTCTCTATAAAAACTTTGCCCCTAGCTCCCATCTGTGGCACTCTCCTAACCTATTCCAGTTGGGTACTGTCTGGTTGGAATTGGTGTTTGCTCAAATAAACTCTTAAAATTTTAATATGCTTCAGTTTATCTTTTAAAACTTTGGGAAATGTGTAAAGTGCTGGCATTTATTCTTCTTTAAACATTGGGAGGTAGAAAAATGCATATTCCTGCGTGTCTCCTCTACACTCAATACTTTACTACCATACTAATTCACTGCTAACACCAGATGTGTAGGTTTTGCACATATCAAGCTATTCTGCAACACTAGCTGAGTGTCCTATGTTTTATCTCAGTTCTGACACTGTCTACCAGGTAGAGTGTTCAGTTCCATGTCACTTCTCCCACCCCCACTTTAGATGCCAATCACAAGTCCAGGTTACCTGTGCTTCTGACAGACTGGCTATAGATTGGAGATTCCCATGACCCTTCCTCAGGTTCAATTAATTTGCTGGAGCAGTTCACAGATCTCAGGAAAACATTTTACTTACTAGATTACCAGTTTATTATAAAAGAACATAACTCAGAACAACTAGATGGAAAATATAAGTAGCGCAAGGTATGTAGGGAAGGGTGTGGAGTCTTCATGCCTTCTCTGGGAGAGCCAATCTTATAGTACTTCCATGTTTTTACCAACTGGGAAGCTCTCTGAACCCCATAGTTCAGAAAATTTCATGGAGGCTTCATTACATACACACAAGTGATTAAATAATTGATCATTGGTAATTATTAGAGAATATATAGACATTGGAACCTCATACATTGTTGAGAATGCGAAATGGTACAGCTACTTTTAAAAATATTTGACAATTCCTCAAAATGTTAAATATACAGTTACCACATGACCCAGCAATTCTACTTATAGGCATATGAGGGCTCTCTAGAAAAAATCCAGCCATAAATGCCTCTATTTTTCATATTACATGGCTAGATACCTTTTGGACAGCCCTTGTATATACCCCAAATAATTGAAACATGTGTTCAAACAATAACTTTTAAACAGACATTCATAGAAGCATTATTCATAGTAGCCAAAAATGAACACAACCCAAATTTTCATCAACTAATGAATGCATAAATAAATGTGGTATCCCATTTAATGGAATATTACTAGGTGGTAAAAAAAAAGAATGGGACACTGATATGAGGTCAGACAACTAATTTCAAAAACTCTCAAAATTAATTGTCCCAAACCTATTCAGATACTGAGTATACTTACTGGGGGCATCCACTGCAGAGGAAAATTGGACAATTAATTGGACAATTAATTTTGGGAGTTCGTGAAATTAATTGTCCGACATCGTACATGCTGCAACATGGATGAACATTCAAAGCATTATGTTGAGTGAAAAAAACCAGTCACAAAAGACTACATATTAGATAGCAGTGATGGTTGCACAACTCTATGAATATACTAAATTCAACTGAATTGTACATGTTAAAGGGCCAAATTTGGTGGCATCTGAATTATATCTCAATAAAACCACTCTCTTAAAATGTGTAATTATTTCTGTGGTAGAAGAGGTCCACTGTAATGAACCTTCCCAAAGTGGATGACTGGTACCCCTGGAAACGGTGCCGTGTAAGGGGCTCAACATTGGCCTCTGCTGTTGGCAGGTTCTGTACTCAGCTGTGACAGTAGTCAGAGCAGGTTGGTAATGTGAGTCAATATTGTTAAGCTTTTGCATAGCTCAATTTCTCCTTCCATGGCCACTTTGTATATGGGCTCATTGAGCAAACATTGGGGTTGCTGGGAGGAAAAGCTGAATGATATCTACAGAGATGGTCATTATTTTCTTCTGACTATTGAGAGTTCCCTCTGCAGTGGATGCCCCCAGTGGGTACACTCACTATCTAAATAGGTATGGGCTATTTAGAAGGGAATGTGGCATGGTAACCTTTACATCTCAAGATCCTCCCAATGAATGAATGGGATTAGTTCTACTGTAAAAGACCCCAGAGAACTCCCTTGCCACTTCTGCCATGTGAAGATATCTGTTTATGAACCAGGATTCGATCTGTCACCAACCAGACACTGAATCTGCTGGCACCTTGATCTTGTACTTCCCAGAATACAGAACTATGAGAAATAAATGTTTATTGTTTAAGCCACCAGGTCTGTAGTATTTTTATTGTAGCAGCTAGTACTAAGACAACATCTAATTGTTCCAACACCATTTATTGAAAAGTCTACCTCCATTGAATTACTTTGGAATCTTAAAAAAAAAAATCAATTGACTGTATACACATGGGCCTGTTTCTGGACTGTTTTATTCCATCAATCTAATATATGTCTATCCTTATGCCCATATTACACAGTCTTGATTACTGTAGCTTTATAATCTTGAAATAAGGCAATGAGTCCTCTTTTTTCTCCATTTTCCAAATATTTTGGTTATCCTATGTCCTTTGCTTTTCCATATAACTTAGAATCCTAGTTTGCTGGGATTTCTATTGGGACAACATTGAATTTATGGATCCATTTTAGAAGGCATTACCATATTAAAACTATTGAATCTTCTGATCCATAAATTGTGTATCTCTAAACTCAGGACTCCTGATTCAATCATAATTTATTAATTGTACATGTTAAGTGTACAGGGTAAGGAATATCAGGAAGAGTAAGAAAAAGTCTTTGAGAAAGGAATGTACTGATGGGTTAAATAAAAATGCCTCACATTGAGAGGTTAGGGATTTTTTAAGAGCACTATTAGCCTTTTCAGTTGGAATTGGTTTGGAATGGGAGGGGATATTTTGACCTTGAAACACAGTTGTGTAACCCTCTGTGATTATGTGTTGGCAAGTCCCTTTATTGTGTATAGCAATCCAGACAGGAGACTCTAAGAGAGTAAACTCACACTAAGAAATGTATGTACATTTAGATAAGGTTTCCTGGAAGTACTGTGGTGTGATATTCATTTCAAATCACCATCCATTGCCTGGTCCATAGATTAGTCTCAGAACACAGCCCTCAGAGAACCCAAAATATCTGAGTCTTAGAAAAACTATAAGCAAATTTAAAATGAACTAAACTTTGCTAAGCACTATGAAATAAGAGTGGGGCCCAAGTAGCCCTGAGGTATTACCACCTGGGTAGGTACAACTCTGAAGTTGGGAGGTGGGTTTATCCACACTCCTATAGGAGTCAAATAGGGGCTTTGGCCATTTGGGGACTACAGGGATTCAGAGGGTCTTTGTCATCATGAGGACGCCATCATATCAATAACTGTCAGCAGACGGTACAGGCACAGCAGAATAGGAGTGCCCAGAAGATATGATAGTATCCAAAGAAAGGTGGCATCTTCTCAGGTGCTGGGACTTGTTTCTGGGCACAGGTGAGTCCCTTCAGACCTCCCCTCAGTGTTTGACAGGATCTAAGGACCTACTACTGCATAGGAGCCAGCCCAATACAACTCACATACTCAGTAATTCAGCTGATCCACTCAGCAGTGTGTGAGGCAAGTTGTACTCTTATTTCACAGATGACAAGACTGACCCTTGCAGTATTGGATCTGTTGCTATCATTACCAGGTTGATTCCTCTAGCTATGATTCCTAGAAGTAATGTGTTTTACTTACCTTTTTACATTCTGACAAGAATTTCAAGTGTCTTTATTGCCCTCATAAGCTCACTAAACATTTCAATTATTTACCATGTACTGATTCCTGAGTTTACTTTTTATAACAAGCATAGTTCATATCCTTTATAAAAAAGTGGATATTAGTGAGCATAGCAAAGAAAAAGAATCAGTGGAGCCATGGGACAGTAGAAGATGCAGGAGAAGGGGCATCAGTTCCCACTGACATCATTACAACTAGGGGATAACATGGAGGTAGGCATGCCCTCAGAGTAATGGCATGGAAGTACCTAACCATCAGGTGACTGCACTCATTTCTGAGTACAGGCAAGACCTATTTTTGGCTACCATGAAGGAAAAACCATCACCTCTACTTTTTAGTGTACAGACTTTCAGGATTTTCTCTGTGCACAAATGTA
>PVJL010005846.1:0-101600 GCA_004026885.1 Lyroderma lyra
TGGTACATATACACAATGGAATATTACTCAGCTGTAAGAAAAGATGAAATATTGCCATTTGCAACAAAATGGATGGACCTGGAGATCATCATGCTTAGTGAAATAAGCCAGACAGAAAAAACAAAGAACTGCATGACTTCACTCATATGCGGAATATAAAACTGAAAGCAAAGAAAAAAAGAAATGAACAAACAAACAACCCATGGACACAATCAATAGTTTAATGTTTATTTGGGGACGAGTGGGTTAGGGAGGGGAGAAAGGGGAGGGGGTGGGAGAGGAGGGGGGGGAAGCTAAATATAAGGTGATGGAAAGAGAACACACACTAGGTGGTGAACTTATTATACATCAAGTTGACAATGCACTGTAGAATTGTATGCCTGAAACCTATGTAATTCTTGCTAACAGATGTCACCCCAATAAGTCTAACAATAAAAATGAATTTAAACAAAATTAAAATGAAAGATTTTTTCCCTGAAAAAAAAATTTTTTTTATTTCAATAAACTTGACTTGGGGCCTCAATTTGCATTTTCCAAGAGAAAGAAAATGGAATGAAAAGAACTTGCTTCTCCCAAGCATTGTGGTTCTGCAGTTTTCTTCATTTTTGTTTTTTTAAGAGAGAATGAGAAGAGAATGTTTCAAGGTAATTCTCAGAAACAAAATATAGTAAGACCCTCAGATGGTTGATAAAAATCATAAAGGAGATTTTCATATGTAAATCTCAGAGTAATTTCATAATATTATTTATGTGGGAAATTTAATTTTGAACTTTTTATCAACTGTAATAGGAATGTTTTTCAAATTAAAGATCTACACCAGTTCAGTCAGAGTCCATTTTTTTCTAGTCCTATTAATTTCTGGAAGTTATTTATTTATTTATTTATTTATTTTTAATTCATTTTTATTGTTAGACTTATTGGGGTGACATCTGTTAGCAAGGATTACATAGGTTTCAGGCTTACAATTCTACAGTGCATTGTCAGCTTGTTGTGTAATAAGTTCACCACCTAATGTGACTTCTCTTTCCATCACCTTATATCTAGCTTACCCCCCTCCCCTCCCACCCCCTCACCTTTCTCCCCTCCCTAACCCACTCGTCCCCGAATAAACATTAAACTACTGATTGTGTCCATGGGTTGTTTGTTTGTTCATTTCTTTTCTCTTTGTTGCTTTCAGTTTTATATTCCGCATATGAGTGAAGTCATACAGTTCCTTGTTTTTTCTGTCTGGCTTATTTCACTAAGCATGATGATGTCCAGGTCCATCCATTTTGTTGCAAATGGCAGTACTTCATCTTTTCTTACAGCTGAGTAATATTCCATTGTGTACATGTACCACAGCTTCTTTATCCAGTCATCTGTCTGAAAGTTATTTATTATGTGAATCCTTACACAAAGTATTCTGAGTACTATAAACTCATTTTGTGGTAAGAAATGCTTATCTCATGTAGCTCCTACTTTTACCAATTTATAATTTGGTGAAGGACCTAATTTAAAACATAGCTCAGAAGGTTTTCTTATGGAGGGTAAACCTAATGGACATCTGGTTCAAAATATTAAGATATTCTTAAAATCATAAAGAGTTGTAACTCACATGGTTCTTGGTGTGCCTTTGTCAGTACTGACGGTCTTAAGCAAACTGCAAGGAAGCCCTGACAGACATCAGGCCAAGGTAGGACACCGGTAAGTGCTGGTATGCAAGTGTCCCCTGTGGCTAACCGAACAAACAGCTTGGTTTGGTGGCTCGGGAATCGTCTGATTGTACATCCTAGATGACATCATTTATATCAATTTCTATCCACCATTACCAGGAACACAAAAATTAACTTGTTTTCTGATCTCTAGGTAATTATGTTATATATTTTTATATAAATACAATCACAAGCTTTTAAAAAGAAACATTCTAAAGTATATATAGGTGATTATTGTCCTCAAACAATAATTCAAAGAAGATGAAAATGGGCCAGATTGATCTTAGGTGCTAGATTTACACAGTAGGAACATTCTACAAAAACGGCATAAAAAATTAAGAGATATTTAATTCACTTATCATATCTATATCATGCAATAATGCACTAAAAACTGTTCCTATTTATAAGTGTCTAGAAATATAGGAGAAAGAGATCAAATATACAGATATAAATTTGTTTTTCATACCTGGTACATGAGACATACTTTAATACAATGTCCCAGTAGCTAAAGGAGTAAGAAATATTCATTTCAGGCAGGGGTATAACAGTTTTTATGGATGAAGCTCTTGAGGTATACCATTAATGATATATCTCATACAAATGAGGTATTTGGTCACTTTATTTCAGGTGAACAGGATAACATTATCAAAGTTACAGTTCACAACATGGTTTTGGTTCTTATCTTGCCGCGTGGACACGTCTCCTTTGGTTTTCTATGTTCTATCTTCCAAACTGAATTTGTGTATTGTATCCCAGTTCTTTCATTACTATAATGGGGGACATAATAATGCCTACTTCTTAGGATTCTTACTTATGAAATAATTTAGCATATATAAAGTCTTAGACTACTCTGGGCGCATGACATACGCTCATTAAACATTAACTAGAGTTTAGTTCTATAGTTGCCTTACCATATTCAATAACCAATAGCTACATGTGGCAATTCAAATGTAAAAATAAATTGTTTGATTAGCCACATTGCAAGTGCTCAGTACCTACATATATTATAGGACATCTTCATTATCAGAAAAAGGTCTAATGAGTAGCAATGCTTTAGGCAGTAAGAGTTATATGCTAATGATAGAGTCACAAAAGTTCAGGTAAAGAATCTGGTTTGTTAGATGAAAAGTGACTCAGGTTGTGCTATTATCAAGTGAAATAGAAGCCACCAATCCCCTCAATTAAAAGGTTTAATCTCTTCTCAAGGGGCCTGTTGTTTCCTCCTGAGGCCCTGAAGCTCAGGTAGGTTAAAATGTAATCTGAACTTGAACTCTAGGACTCTTCTCTGGGAAAGCCGCTTATGCTAACCAGGTCTGCCCCTCATGCATCTCACTTAATGACCAGAACTTCAATGTGCCAGGCTTTTGTTCACTCTTAACCAAACCACCTGCTTCAATGCCACCAAAGTGTCTTTTTCCCTTAATCCTGAGATATGATATACAAACTCAGTTCAGAAGATATTAAATAGAAAACTGAAGGAGGCTGGAATCGAAGTGCGTCCTACTCTCCCAATTTCAGCTCAAAAATCACAAAATTCAAGGAGTTCCCTGGTGGTGTAGCGGCTTAAGGCTTCTGCGCTGGCGCTGTCAGCGCTGCGGCCTGGGTTCGATTCCCAGCCAGGGAACTACCCACATACCAAAAAGCAAAAAACAAAAACAAAAACAAAACAAATCACAAAATTCAATAACAGCTATTTCCATGTGGACATTCTACTATTATCACATATGTAATTCATCCTAGAATTCAAGGCCATCATTAAGCAGGGTCCAAGATCCCACTCCCATCGTATCTCTTTCTGAGCCTTTCATGGAGCCCCTATTTTAGTTAGTCAGGCTCCTTTCTGAGCCTTGATTGCACCAGGTTCATTCACACCTCCGCACATTTGCTCGTGCTGTGTCACCTGCCTGGAATAGCTGTGCTAATTCTCTCTGCATACATCCAAATCTCTTCATCTGTAAATATTCAACTTAAGTCTTAGCTTCCTGAAGCCATTTATGAATAATTCTTATATCAGCAATGCTAGAAAATATGTCTACAACCCAAAATTAAGAATTTATGTAACATATATTCTCCTCTGTCCCTATAACATACATATTCCTCTAATTAAAAAACATATCTGATATTATATAATGTATTACTCCTATCTATTAAAATAGAGGACTGGGCAATAATTGCTACAACAGTGTCCTTGAAAAGGCAATGTAGGTTCTGGTAGATATTTGGAGGGAGTGACCTTCTATAAGGTCACAGACAATTCATCATTGCAGATAAACTTCAATTACAGATAGATGTTTAAATATGGCAATGGAAGCTTGTAGAAGTTTGTGATGGTCTCAATTTTTTTCAGTGAGGCAAGAACCAAGTTAGCTGGGTTAGAAGGCAGATGGAAGAGATAGTTGAGGTTTAAAAAAAATCGAGAAAAATATGTAAATCTTTTGAATAAGTAAGAAGTGGAACGGTTTAAGAAACCATGCTATCTTTGCCACCAAGTCAGGACAGGGAAAGATAAGAGAAGTAAAAGTTGGTAGGATCAGATTCCTGGTGTGACTGAAGCATTCTGGAGATGGAACGCTGGAAGATGGAAAACTAGCATTACGGCTGGAAATTGGACAGTTTGGAAGTGAGACTATGGAAAGGCTGCAGGATGTGATTATGGAGTGAGTACATGAGTGAGGATAAGGACAAGATTACTGGAGGAGAGAGGGTCAATGAGGCCTACCTGGGAAGCTTGATGAGTTGGTAGATCATCGACCTGAATGTTGAAATCACCCATAATTAGGATAAGAGTGATGTTGAAGAGACTGGCAGTGAGCCAAGAGCTACACTCTGTGTGGTCTACGTGAGATTGTGTCCTGGGGGTGAATGAGAAGTATAAAGCCTAGTTTAATAAGATGGTATGTAAACTACTCTCATGTGCTTTTGTGGAGGAGACAAAGGCAATGGCGATGAGGATAAGGAGTATGCCAACCCACACTTGACACACAGTAGTGTGACAGGGGCCAGAGAAAAGAGCCACCAAATGTGAATGCCCCTGAAAGCATAGCGCCATCAGCAGAGAGCAGAAAGGTGAAAGAACATTCCCAGAAGAGGATGAAGACAAAGTTTTACTAATAATTCTCTTTTGCATCTTTGGCAAAAACTATATCTAACACTTAAAAGCATATGAAATAAGGCTCCTCCCTTTCTGTAAGAGGTCCTAGAACTCAAACATTCTCTCAAATTCTTAATGCCTGATGGAACATACTCTGGATAACACATGACTTAAAAAGTAGAAGGATGAAAATCTCTATTACAAAATTTAATTAAAAGAAATGTTTAATAATGCAGTTTTGTTATTCATAATAACTGGTTATTTTTAAAAAGACAGCACGGTAGGAATATAATTTGTTCCTTATTTAATTTTTATCAGCCCATGCTTCTCCTCACCATCCCAGTAGTCATCTTGACTTAACTGTGTTTTGCTTCTTGAAATATGGAGGGAATAAAAATTCATAGCTCATAAACACATAGCAAAGAGTAATTTGAGAGTTATAGAAGAGAATAAAGAAGAATAGAAAAGGGATCACTGTAGAAAATGCTATTGTGCAGGCAAAATGAAATAATCTGTGAACACGATGTATACTTGGATGAATACACATGCATGCATGCACACAGAAAATAATCAAGTATACTTTTGTACATCATTTGTCACTTTATGGAAAGGACCTTTTTCTCTATCTTACACAACCACTGATTTTAAAAAATGTTTAGACTGACAATATATCATGAACACTGTTACAACTAAAAGACAGAATGACTTAACTCTAGGTAATATGCAAGTAAGTACAGAATCCTAGTTCCAAAGATCAGTCTAAATGAAAAAGGAAGTTTTAGTAACATGATGAAACATTAAGGTGCCCATCATCTGTTATTTGAATAGCACAGAAGTTGACTATGATACTAGCTTCATTTATAATGGAGACACAGAGAGGAAAAGGTGACAGTGATGGTGAAAACAACAGCAAACTGTAGATAATGACAAAAAAACCCTCAGACCCATCAACTTCTCCCTCCATAATATTTCCAACGCAAACATCACCAGCATGTCTCCACTAGGAAGAACAATATTTACTTAATCATGCAGTGATGCATAAGGGGATTGAAGAAAACAAAGACAGACATCAAACTAAAAATTATTTCAATTTTATTTTCTATTATGGTTCACAAGATGAGAAATGAGCCTATGTACAAAACTGAGTAGAAAAACTCTTGGAAAATTCACATTCTCATCTTTATCTCCTCTTCCATGATGCTAAGATTCAGGCTGCATGATTATATTTTGTATAAAAAATTGTAGCTACATTAAACTGTATATTATTCATAACAAATAATAAATCTGTCATTTTGAAATTCTGGATACTTTAGATGCTTCAACTTTCCATTATCAATTTCCCATTGATTCTGCTTTGTAAATGGAAATGTAATAACTTATATACTCTTTATAAATGACATTAAAAATTAGTTATTTATTGGGATAACTACTGGAAAGCAAGACAGTGAATGTGCATATATTGATAGACAAAGGAAGATACTGCAAACTCTTTTCTTTCTCAACATAAACATAAAACACCTTTTCCAGTATAATATTTTAATGAAAGCCATACTTCTTGCAACTAGAAATAAATAAAAATGAGGTCAAGAGATTCCAGTATTTTTCATAATCAATAAATTGTGAACACTTTCAAGCCGAGCAAGTAGGGCAGCATCTTAGCTGCATCCTCCAAACACGAAAGGCAGTAATACAGGAAGGCGCGTGGAGGGCCGTGACAGTTCATCCTAAGTGGCCAGTGATATTGATGAATCAGTATCCTGCATCTTGAGAACTAGACAACCCAATTAACCAAAGTCAAGTCTCAGATTTCTCTCTCTCTCTCAACATCTCTTAACATTGATTAGGTAATCAATTTTGTCTTAAAATGCAATGGCATCTCTCTGTAGCTCTGAGTCTTCTTGATTCACCAACTATACACAGGAAAAGATACAACAGGCTGAAGAGTCCAGTCCCTGGACATTCCAAGAGGACGACTTTTACCTAGAGCACAACTAAGACCACAAAGGCATCATAATAACTAAAATGAAAAGCTACTCCCTTTAATATGTTATTCTCAGAAATGAATCCTAGACAGTTTTTCTTATTAACTGCTTGATGGCTGATACATAATCTCTAAAATGACAGTCTTAGGTTTTGTTATAAATGTGTAACAAACACATATTTATGCAAAAATCTCTTGATTTTTGTAACATATCTAGTGCATAATATCAGAAAATGGAAAAATCACAAGAAAAGAGTATTTTAAAAATGTTTTCTCTCGGAAAAATTAATCTTTACATACCAGAATTAATTTCTGGCTCCTTTTTAAGTCCTCCTAGTTCTTTTTCAGGTGCCTTGTCTGAGAGGCTGCCCTGTCTCTCGCCTCCCATGCTCTACAATTTCCATCCTTTTTGGAATCTGTCATAGCAGCTTTCCAGCAGGTAGATAGTCATGCATTTGGTGGATAACTATTATCTGCCCAGGATCACATCTTTGAAGGCAACCTTTATCATATTAACCCAATGCTTGAAGGCAGTGGATTTCAAGGGATCTTGGCAACCCCATGGACAACAGTTTACATTCATACTAGGTATAACTGTAAATGGTCAAGTTCAAAAGCATAATTTTAAAAAGGAATCTTATTTTGAAATAGGTTGTCTGAAATCAAAATGGAGTTTAAAACCATGGGCCCGATGATAAGTACTATAAAACACTAATTAAATTCATTTCTAAAAGTTTTACGCAATTCTTTTATTTTTTAAAACATCAATGTGGCTATCAGCTACTTTACAGATGAGAAAAATAAATTATGATGCAATGAAAATGTCTTCAATCAAGAGACATATGACTTGAAGAGTTTTGTCAATCTGGAATATTTTTATTGAGCTTTGAGAACCAGAGATGGTCTATGATCTGAAATTATAGGGAATCACTATTTTTTTTTTCAGAAATACATTGAAATTTTGAAGTGTTATTTTCAGGTGTAATTTGTATGACTAATTTGCTCAAACTTGTAAATATCTGGAGCCACCTGGGCTCATGGTATTACAATATTAAAAACGCAGTGAAAGGTTAGAGGTATGATTAATTAGGTCTTTTTTTCTGTTGCTTAGTTCCATATAGCAATTTATTTTTCTTAAAACTATAGGTTATAAAATTTTCCTCTCTGAAGTCATTCTAATAATATGGATGGGTGTAAGTCAAATTGTATGAAATAAATAATTACTTTATTGGTTCAAACTATTGAATGTGTGCTTTCTTACCTATTTAGAAGAAACATCTTGTTTTTAAAATAATGACATGTTAATGTCATTTATTTTAATGGAAAAGAATTAAAACTATACATACTATCAATCTTAATTTTACATGAAAAAATATAGAAACATTTCACATTAAGTAGTTATAGGTAGATGTGCAATTATGGGTGACTTACAGTCACCTTTTTTTATACAAACATTTTCCAAATTGTCTTCCATTACCATGAGTCATTTTCAGAAACAGAAAAATACATTAGAGGAAAAAAAAAACATTTTTCCTGAAAGAAAATAATGTTTTAATTTAATGAAATAATAGTGAAACATGAACATTTAAGCATGGTCATGAATTCTTGAAATAGATAACACCCTGTAGACATGAATGGAAAAAATATTACTCTGAAAAACTCACGGTTAAGATATTTGTGGGACAATATAATAAGAGATACCTAATGATGCCCATCCATCTTCAGTACCTGTAAATACACCAGAGGGACAAATAAGGCATGATTAGAGGGTGACCCATTTAAAGGCAACCCCAACTAATTCAACAGGCTTTGAATTTGATACTTAAGAACTTAAGTAAATTTCATAGGATGCTACCTACAATCTAAATGTGCTTCCCAGATCCACCAATCCCTGCTCTTCTCCCAACCACCTAGAAGCAACCTTAACTCATTTTCTCTAATTCTATCAACTCCTACATCTGATTAGCCAATAATTCATCAAATTCCATCTCAGCCAGACACCATCATAAAATATAGGTAAATTCTTATAGTTATGAATGTATCTAACGAGAACTGCGATGTTTAATACAATGTTTATCTTCTCTGTTAAAAGCTTTAATTACATCAATAGTGTATTTACAATTAATATCATCTTGATATCTATGTAATGTAGTATGTATATATGTGTATATTTATGCTGGTGTATTTATTTATACACTGAGAACTATAATCAGTTATAGGTGATAATATTTTATTATAATTATTTTGCATCTGTATTTGTTCTCCATCAATTTACTGAATAACAAATGTCTTCAATCTTACTGATCATTGTTGGACAACAATAAGCAGCTCCCAATACTCTGTCATATTTTTTCTTCCTCTTGGAGCAAAACTATATACAAGTAGATAGTGATGACAGGGGGAAAAGGAAAATTTAGACATATCTATTTCTTTATTAAGTGCTGTTAAATTTCTACCACCTTACAGAGAAGATTTCAGGTACATTAAATTATGTGTAGCTTTTATTGATCTTTCTTGGCCTTTATTGCTTCAAAATAGGGAGCAGTTTGGGGCTAATCAGACCTTCAGGGACTGATATAAGAAATCTGTGCCTTAATAGGTCCCTGGGTATCAGTGTCTTCAGAAACCATCTCATCAGATCATATAACATTTTGAAACTACAGAGTAGTGATGTGTCATGACCTCTTCTTTAAAAAACTTTTTACTGCAATTCTGTTTATCTACTGAATTAGCCAGATACATGTCCTGGAAAAAGGAAAATAAAAAAAAAATAACATATACTTTTCTATTTTTACTGAAATTTTGTACTTAAAAGCTAAAGTTATTCTCAATAGGTAATTTATTCATAATTACCAAGAAAGACAGTCCAAGATCACATTAAATTATACATAATTTGGGGCAGATATCTTCCAACAGCATTTACCCAAGACAGTGGATGGATTCCAGCAGCCGAAGTGAGGGTTAAGGATCTCGGTTTCCTTACTTAGCCACTGTGTAACTTGCATCAAGTTATTTAGCCTCACTGTGCCTCATTTTCATCCTTTGTAGGACAGGGATACAAACAAAACAATAAAACAAAAAACACTTCACGAGACTTCGGTGAGGATTAAATGGGATAATCCAGCAAAGTATTTGCCCATTGCCTATAAGTATTCAATTAATCTTACCTATATTACACTTGATACTATTATTATTCAGCATTGTTATCAAATAGGTTTAATCACCAGGTAATTAGTGAATACTATTATCTGATATAGTATCAGTGGATACTGTTTGCAACAAATATATCCAGAATGCTGGTTTTAAAATTACAATTTCTGTGAGGGTTTTTGGAATGATAAAGGCAGTGTTTCCCAAATCATGTTCCATGGGAAGAATGTGGCCAATGGTTCAGTGGCCACAACTGCAATAAAACTAAAGGATGATTGTTTATATTTTTTGTTAAAATCAAGACAGCTGTGGAGTATTCTCCTATCTTGGAGACTGGAAGTACACATCAGTATATTAAAGGATAATGAGAGACCCACAGGAAAGATACCTGCTTCTTTGTTTCTATCAGCAGCTCTAAGCCTATTTAACCACAGAATTCTTTTATCACAGAATTCCTATTAGCTTCTCTATTTACATAGTCCTAACAAGAACTGTGCAGGACCAGGTACACAATAGAAAAAAAACAAGATATAGACATGTGCTCTGAAGAAGGATTTCTGTTTCTTCTGGGCACCGCCAGAGGCAAGCAGCACAGCAAGTGGATTATGAGTGTCAGCAGAGCTTGGCCTGAGCATCAGGGAGACAAGGTGTGCTGCAGGAGGCTGTGCAAACCGGAGGCCACACGCCCTTCTAACACAGGCAGCTGACTGTTTCCATTTGATACTGTAGGTCTAAGGTAGGCAGCTCTTCTACTTCTTTTTCTTTTCCATAAAAATCTCTATTTTCATGTACAGTCACCATCTTCTTTTTCACATTTGCATCACAGAGACTTATACAGCCCACGTTTTACAGAGCCAATTAAACACTTCTCAGGGTTAGATACAGTCCCCGGGCCAACAATTTGAGACTTCTGGCATAGACTTCAGGGTCCAAACTATTATCTCTTAATGCATATGAATCATTTAGCTAATGGCTAAGCATTTTCCCTCAGAGAAACATTGTGAGGAAGAAATTATGTCATTTCCTGATAAGGAGATCACGTTATATATAGGTGAGATATCTTGCTCAAGTTCATAGATCTAGCAGGTGGAAAAACCAAGACCCACAGCTGGCCATCCCTGGGTTTATTAGTATACTTCCCATGTTCCACACATGAGCATACATTTGTTCTTCTGTAAGATGTGGAGTCTGGAGGTGGGTGAGCACGTTGACACCAATGGCTTGCACTGGTTCACTATCCCTTAGGGGTGACGTAGCTCTCATTAAATGATTTATTTTTCAAATGAAGATGTCAATCAGACTTCTGGTTGGGGAAGTGTATCATATATTACTTTATGTGCTAATGGAATTTTCATCTCAGGTCCTCAATTTGAAAGATATATTTGAATTTCTAATCCTTGCTTTCTAATGATTATTAAAATTTTGTTCTGAGGAATTATAGACACAAATACATCTCAGAAGTGAATAAAGACCTTATTTCTCTGGATCAGTAGTTGGCAACCTGCTTCATCCGGCTCATTTCCTGATATTGTAAATCGAGCTTTATTGATACACAGCTACACCCATTTGTTTACATATTATCATTGGCTGCTTTGTGCTACCACAGAAGGTTGTGATAGACACCATATGTCTCACAAGACCAAAAATATTTACTCTGGCCTGCACAGGACAATTTTGCCAACTTCTGCTCCAGATAGTCTAATTTTTTATCCAAAATAAAATCAGACAATCATAGCCCTTTTGTCCTTGGAGACAATGCTTTGCAGACTTTCAGACAATTGCTTTTTACTGAGTTCCGTGTTTCTGTCACCCACTGACTCACATTAAATATAAATAAAATGTAGATAATAAGAAAAATGCTTACACTAATTTTTACTGCATTCACTGGAGAGGTTTTATTGAGGATATTAACCTCATCATGGTGCTCCCTATGAGAACAATACAATCATAGTTGGAGTACAAGAAATCATCTTCTTTTTTTGTCTTCATGAAGAATTCTTAGCATTAATAGCATGACTACTTTAAATCTTGTAAACAACTTTTTTCTTTCCTTTAGAAGCCAGACATTTTAAAAGCTAAAACTAAAACCTTCCAACTTGCATTGC
The DNA here is from genome assembly GCA_004026885.1 of Lyroderma lyra. Classification (NCBI taxonomy): domain Eukaryota; kingdom Metazoa; phylum Chordata; class Mammalia; order Chiroptera; family Megadermatidae; genus Lyroderma; species Lyroderma lyra. Next base: position 12,019 of record PVJL010005846.1, read on the forward strand.
TGAGCACACTTTTCACCTTACTAAATTTACCCTTGGTTTCATTTTAGCTTCCTTGCCTGTTCCCTTTCTTTATGATTTCTTTATTCACTTCATGTTACTGCAACGTGTGCATTATTTTAGCCATACCTCATCTTTTTAAATTAATATTGGACATAAATAAATGAGAGCATCAGTTATGTATAAAAAGACCTGAAAGAAAAGATGCTTGTACCTTCTGCCCCTGTCACAGGAATCTATTTCTATGATTGCATCATGTCCTATCCCCAGGGTTCAGTTTAAACCTCCAGAAAATAAGAAGGAAAGAAAATACTCTGACCCCACAAAGACCTCAATTGAAAAAAAAAAGTATCTGCAGCTGTGTACAGGGCTGTATCTTGAGGAAAAAGAGTACTGCATTCCCTATGCTAGTTAGAACACATCCTAAGGGCTGGTCATCTCCTCCTGATATTTTTAAGAACTTTTATACAGAGCCAATGAGATTTAGGACAGAGTCCATGCTGTAATGGCAGCTTTATATGGCAATGCAACAAAACGTCCAAGGGGAGATGATGCCAACATAGAATTATATTGATGCTACTAAAATCAGAATAGAGTAGAACACGAGCAGATGTTCAGATAAACTGTCTTACTGCCAAATAAAATACATAGGACAGCGTGATCCATTCTGCTGAAGTTTGATTCCTGGGCAATTGGAAGTGTTGAGAGAGATGCTATCAAGTACCCCAGAGAGGGCACCGGGAGGACTCTTGCTTAGATACGTTATCAGTACTGCTGTGCTGTAAGCCTCACTATGGTAGGCAAAAGCATTGATTCTCGTTTTTCCACTGTAGTACCTGGAGGATTTTTCTATGAAATGTTTTACCTACTTCAATCAAAACAAACTCACTTTGAATTCCGTATTGGTAAAAACAGAACTGACTCACCCCCACCCCAACCTGCCATCCCACATCACAATGAAAATGTAAAGAATCAGAATGACAAACAGGTCAAACCAAGAAAGTATTTTATACCTAATCACTGTAAGAAAGAAAATAGAGGTCCCAAGTTCTCCTGTGTATATAGTTGCAAATACTTCCATAGGAGAGTCTGTAAGTCCTTAGGGTTTGTTTTAGAAAAAAGTATTTATATTTCATTCACAAGAAGTAATAAGTACTAATTAATAAGGTTAAATGATACCTTGGTTTTTATCATTTTCCTTTAGTTTGATCTTTAAACATGCATCTATAATGGCTATGGTTACACGTAGTTGGCATTCAGTAATTAGAAAATCATCAAGTTTACAAATTACCACATGTTTTGTTGATGGAAATAATCTGCTTCACAGCTACTTCTTGAAGTGCTACTTCCTTATTCTTCAATAAAATTACTTAAGACTCAAATCCAGCTTTCTGCTAGACATGCACACAAAAATAGTGTTACCTCTACTACATTTTTACAGCCAAGTTTTCAGTGTTCCTCACGAGACAGCTTCGATTGAAACATCCTTAACTCAACTATCTTCACATGATAATGAACTATTACCACGTAAGTTACAATACAACATCACGTTAATTAACATTACACATGGATCTCAGAAGCGCCCTGTTTCCACGATAGTCTAAAATGACCTCAAGGAAGATCTACTGGTAATAAAGGTGAAATGCACTGACAAAATCCACCCATAAATCATGAACTGTTCTGCAACACAGCCATAGGGACTTCTTAGTGCAAACGTGTGGAAGGCACTCAGATGGAGTATTAAGAACACATGGTATTCTCTAACCTAGTCTTTACATAATCTCCATTTTCTTACTAAGAGTCAAAAGAAATGGTCTCAGTGTAACAAGTGAAGAATAACATTTTGCCTGCATAACTGATATCATTCCAATAAGAACACTGCTATTGATTTCAAAGAGCTAAACAAGTTTTCAAAAATTATTTAGGGGAAACATATAGGTATCCTTCTAACTTTACTAAAAATACAACTTTTGTATAAAAATAGATATTCCATAGAAAATTCTATGCTTTCAATATATATTTCTATGTCAACTTGAGATATCCCAATATGTGAAAGAATTAAGTATTTAAATGTTGCTTACCTACGTTAAAGTGAATCAATCTTCCTTATTTTAGTTAATGTTATTTAATGATTGAAATTAATTATGTTTTTAGAAAATTGTTTCTGAGAAATTTATTAGTAAATATTATTGATAATCTAATTGGCAAATCCTGACTAGGTATGTAGTCAGCTAAATGGATTACGTTCCCTATGTCTGGTTTAATGCTAAATTATGCTTCCTAATGCATTTAACATGTTTATATTTACATTTAATGTTTATAGATAGTATATCATTCATCCCAACATGCTTCCAAACGCACTGGCCTTTTTGTCCCTTAAACTCCCTTCTTCCTGTGATCTTGTCCTTTATCCTAATAGAGACATTGTCTCAATGGTCAGTCCCCAGATGGTGACATCACTGATAACTAGAAACCTATACACTGTAATTTGGAAGCATCTTGCTCTCTGATCACCATCTCCCGTCCTCCTAACACCTTAGAGCAATAATAATTCCTCTAGGCAACAACGAGCACAGCCCATCACGCCCTCTCTATTGGAAACTATTCTTTCTTTGGTTTATGAGTACCACAATTCCATCAGTTCCCTACTTCTTCTCTGGTGTTTAATGCATCCAATAGTGGAGGACCCTAAACCTTAATACTTAGAATTAATCTCTTTTCCACTTAACTCCTTTAGTGATCCTCAAAGTCCATGGCTTTAGGTATTTTCTATACACAGATGACTTCCAAATAGACACCTCCCCCAAATTTAAATTCACGTCCAATCACCTATTTGACATCTCCACTTGAACTTACCTAATAGAAATATCAACCTAACATATTCCATATTAGCTGTTTTTATAGTCTTTCCCCTTCTCCCACCTTCTACTCTTTCAGTCTTTCCTTTCTCAGTTCACATACAATATAATTTTTAGTTAATTGGGCCAAAAATCCTTAGAGTCATATTTCACTCCACTCTTTCTTTGATAACTACATACATAGAAAACAAAGAAATCCTATTCATGCTTTCATAAAAATATATTCAGAAAATGATAATTAAAGCCCAGTGAAATTCTATCATATATGTTAAAATCACTGAGAGGATACAGAGCAACTGGAAATTTTATATATTGCTGGTGATGGTACAAATAATAAAATATTTTGAAAAACTGGAAGATTCTTGAAATCTTAATACATACTGGAAGATTCTTGAAATCTTAATACATACCTACCCTGTGTGCCAGAAATTATATTCCCAACATTTGCCCAAGAGAAACAAAAACATATGTCCACAAAAAATTCATTTAAGAATGTTTTTAGCAGCTTCTTTATTCACAGTAAACACAGATTATTAACAACCTAAGTGTCCACCAACGGAAGAATAAACAAACAAATTGCATTATAACTATGCCATGGAATCCTACTCAGCAATAAAAGGATAGAACTACTGGTATCCACAATAATACAGATGAATCTTACAAACGTGATGCTGAAAGAAGCCAGATATGAGAGAGTACTAAGTGCATGACCCTACACATGCATGTGCATGCACGCACACACACACACACACACACACACACACGCACGCACGCACACACACACACCAATGGGTAAAACTAATCCACAGGGAAAGAAATCATAAGAGTGGTCCCTTATGGTGGTATGGAGAAGGAGGGGGTTTTGTAGGCACGTCAATAATAGTAATCTTCTATAACTTGATTGTGCAGTTTCTGACATGAGTGTATACATTTGCCAAAATTCATCAAATGTTACAATCAAGATTTGTGCACCACATTGTAAATTTTACCTCAAATAATATACCACCAAATGTGCAAAAATTGAACATAATTACTGCTACCATTACCTCTTGCCTGAAGTATTACTGTAGGTCTCTGTGCTTCTGCAATGTATTAGTTCTACATTGTTTTCTACCTGTCGACCAGAATCATACCCTTTCAAATACAAGTCAGGTCATGTAACAAACCCTCCGTCGAGTTCTGCAAAATCTGGCTCCATCCCATAGCCTTCTGATCTCACATCTGACTAGTTCTTCACACATCCAAGAGGCCTGACTGTGAGTACCTGACATCCCTGTTTTCAATAAACATCAGTCTACCTTGTGATACAGGACTCCCCACACCTCTCCAGAGATCAGAGATTCAAATCTCTCCTACGTGTCTCTCTCTGCCACTACTTTGGGGAGACTACAGGCCTGACCAGACTAGTCTTATTGATCCTTCTCTACCAGCCACAATGCCAGAGAAACACTGATGCACTGGCCCTTGTCCCTCCTGGGTTTCCATCACTATTGACATAAAAACACAAATGCTTCCTTCATCCTCTTCTAACCAAACCAGGATGCCCTCTTCGACCCCACTGGCTATATTTGAGCCCCTATACCCACCAAAGTGCTGATGTGTACTAATTAGACCAGGTGCTATACTATGACTAAGCAGGCTTAATGCACACAGAGGAGGACTTTTTTCTTGCACACACACATTTGGGTTGTTTATCTACGGCTACACACAGCTATAACCATCTTGCTCACTGTGTCAGACTTCATTCTTTACAAAGAATGTTTCCCTGTGTGTCTGTAACCTTGACTTCCCCATATTACCTCATAACCACAACTCATGGAATATGTTTGTACATATCCAAACTTCAACTGCAGACCAAAGCCAGGTCTACTCCACTGCCAGTGATGTCTTAGCCTCCATGTGAATCAGGGTGTCTAAGCCGATTTTGAGGAGGAAGTGCTGCTTATCCTACACACCTGCTGTATGTGTCATAGATCAGGGCTAGTAGGATAACATATTACAACGGAAAAAATTCTAATGGTATCCCTTGGTTATTACTTATAAATGCCGTGTAATAATTATAAAACTGAGCAGAGATAAGAATAATCTCGTTTAGAACAAATTTCTCAAGTTGATCGTGCATATGAGTACTGTATTTATTCATGAATCTCCTATGCTATATTTTCTTCCCTTTATTTTAGAGGCTGTTACACGGAATTAAATTTTATTTTTCTTAACATTAATGCAATATACTGGGGGTGCCCCCAAAATATACACATTTTAAGAGATGTTATCTATGTATCACTTTTTGAAGTTGAATTATGGTAGCAATGTGTAATATTTGCTCAAAAGATGGTGTTAATCAAATGAATGCTAGTGTCACCATCTGACAGGCAGGACAGCGAAAATGGCAGAAGCACGGTTGTCATTGGAGGAGCTCAAGACAGTTTGCCAGGACAATGGCTAGGGCTACGCGGTGCACTTGAGTTTCCCCCACATTCCCCTGACTTAACACCCCTTGGCTTCTACCTTTAGGGGATCTTAAAGGGTATTGTATACTGTAAAAACCAGCTACACTGGTGGTACTTAAGGAAGAAATGGAAACAGCACACGCAGCAATACAAATGGGCACTTCGGTCAATGAGGCTCAAGCAATAGTTTGCCGTAATCAGAAGTGTCTAGAGGCTGATGGTAACAACTTTGAGCACCTCTTGTAATTGCTCAAAAGTGACTTGTATTCATCTTTGTTATATGTATATATTGAGCATTACAATTTTAATACAGTTTTTTCCTTTCTTAAAATACATATACATTTTTGGCACCCTCTGTATATATCCATATATTACATTCAGATATACACATATGTGATATGTGAATTGTGGCTATTTAGTATATTTATATAAATCATAAAGAAGAGAATGTAAAATACCCTTAGTTTTCTAATCCATATATAATCACAGGAAAAGCTATCTCATTCTTAACTTGAAATGAAAATTTGTAGAAACATAAAAGAATTTCTTGATGAAAAAATTTCAGATGAGCATTACCTTTTAAACAGCACAGCATAACACCAAAATATCATCAACAACAACCATCTTGGCAACACAAAAGCTCTCCTCAAAACCTCGGGCCATACGAAATGACCATAGCAGAGCTCAAGCTTAATTCAAAGTTTTTCCCACGGAGACAGTGAATCCAAAACCTAGGCAAGAGTGAAAGCATTCCCTCATGCTTCGTATTACTGCATCTGAAGAAGAGTGGAGAGTGAAAGCTGAGAAGGTAATTGATAGAGTTTAGTTGTTTTTTTTTAAATCATAATATGGCTAAAAAAGTAGAAAGTATGGCTTAGGTTACTTCTTTATTATTCCTTTTTAAAGATAAGAAAAAACACATTTCTTAGGCCTCCTAGTGAATGAATACTTGTTTTAAAATGTAATATATGATTTCTATAATCCTAAGATTATTCCATTTAATAGCTACCATTCAAATAAATTTGAAGTCATTATTAGAAAAATAATTCCATGAATTACAGTGTCAGACATTCATTAGCTCTATAATAACACTCCCCAGATAGTTCTAATTCACTTATATTACTAAAGATACTGATAGTAAAATGCTATGAAGTATTAAATTAATAGACCCTAGAAGACAATGCAGCTATACTCATTCACACTGCACAGGACGGCTGCATATCCCACTCTCGCACTGGTTTTTCTGGAAAAGTAAATGTGAACAAGCATATACTCCTCAAAATAAATCCCAGATGTTGGTAATATTTAGGAAAATCCTTTTATTTTGATTCACGATATATTTTTCATGTAATCAAACTGATCATATTACATAGAATTACCCAAATTGTGACCAGACACAAAGTCTGGTTTCCTTTCATTTCAATCTATCTAGGTACCTGAAAAAGTTGTTTCCATATATTAAGAAAGAAAACTTTTCCTTTATCCCCTTTCTAGGTTCTTTGATTGGTCTCATAATTACATTAACATAAGACAGATTAGCAGGAGAAAAACAAATTTAATTGTGTATGTACAGGAGCCTCGAAGATATGAGACTCATAGAAGTGACTAAAGCAGGCAGCTTTTATACATTTTAGACAAAGAAACAATTAGTCGTGAAATTTGACAAAACAAAAGGGTTTAGGTTTTGGGTAGCAAATTAATGAGTAAGTAACAGTTTGTTTACACAGCCTCTTGGCCTTGAATTCCCTACCTCTGGCAATTAGGATGCCTTCTACCCTCTGGTATAGAACGTATACCTTCACGTGGAAGACTTATTTCTTGCTTCCAGGGGGACAGAAAAGGGCCAGAATGTCCCTCTTGGCTGTTTGTTTCTTAAGTACTTTTAATTAAAAACAATATGCCAAAGTGGCATATTTTAGGATGGCATATTCTGTTCCTCTTCACCTATATGAACAATTTTGAGCACTAATACTTTAGCACATTTTTATTTTACAGATAACCTAATTACCATTTGTTCAAGTCATACACAGAGTTACACAGTTCTAGGATTAGAACTCTAAGTCCACGGATTTCCAAACTACTCTTTTTGGAGTACAGTGTCACACACTTAATAAGTGGTTCAAGGCAATGTGAAGAATTCTGCAGATAACTGATTGACAAAAAATAAATAAAAAACCAAGGATATTTTGATCATATGTTTAGACTATAAGGTCTCTCATAAGGAAAACAAAAGCAACAGTACAACTCTCGCTACCAATGTTCTAGGAAAACAAGAGTTACATATTTGAACATTTAGAGACTATTAAGCAAGGGCTGTTTAAATGCTGTATTACATTTGCCCGGCTGCATTACAGGATATTTTTAAAAGGAGCAATCGATGTGATGTGGAAGAGTCATGAAAGGTTCTTTGAAGAAGCATAATACATTCACAAAGGAGGACACGCTACAGGGAATTGCCCTGTGCACAAAGTCACATGCACATCCCTTGGGTATCACCATAGATCAATGCAGATGAATCAAAAACAGAAACATAAGCCGACCAATTCATATAACAAAGCACCTCGTGTTGTAATCACAGTCTTCCCCCTTGGGACATCTGGCCACCACTCACCCAGAGTCACCCACCTCCTGTCTCTATTTTCCTTAGCACCTCACATCAATTCACCTTTTGGATCATAACATCCCCAGTTTCCAAAAAAGGCTAACACCTCCTGAAAACCTCCATATATAACAACAGGCCTTTTAAAAAGTTCTGATGGTCGCTGGAGCCTGGAATGAAGTTAGAGTTTCAGACCCAGGCATGAGGTGCTCAGCCATGACAACTGGCAAAAAGCATAGGCCCAGGCTTCTCCATGGCCACCTGGACCGTGGAAGCTGGGGACCCACCTGGCCTGTCCCACTGGACTGGCCACACTCCCACACACTGTGCTGTGTCTTGCTGATCCTGTGCCTGAGAACCTCCGCCTCCTAGCTTCTGAGAGCTCACTTCCTTCTCCACTCCATCAATGCCTCCTCTCAGGTCACTGAGAATTTGCCTGGCACATGCGGTGTTCTTCTTTAAAGTTGGCTCCTTTACTCATGTTGTCAAGGTTTCTGGTTGAAATTTTTCCATCTGCTTGTATCCAGAAGGTTGAGGGATCCTTTGAATACTCTTGCCTACTTCAATATCTTGGAACTGACAGCTTCTAGAATTGGGATTCAGGGAATTTTGCCCTGTGGAACCCATTCCAAGACTACCCAGGCTCTGTGGCCAACCCGTCTTTCTTCAGTCCTCGTCTTACCTTGATAAGCAGGTTTCTGCTCAGCTTACTTGTCCACATTTGGGAACTGTGCCTGAGGGCTCACAAGACCTCACACCCAGGTCCCCTTGACTCACCGTCTGATACATGCACTCATAAGTTATTGCTCCAGAACCCTGAATTGTATCTTAGCTTATTTCCCATCCCAACTGCTGTCATCTCAAGACACTCACACACAATTTAGTTATATCACAACAAACTGAAAGGTAGGTTGGTTCTTTAGTCCCAGTGGTATAAAGTACATAGAAAAAAAATAGTGCTCTGTCAAGAAGTATAACAAGAAATTAATATAAATGATGACTCCTTACATTCTGTGGCCAGCAATGAATGATCTAGCTAGTTGGATGTTTGCGATTTCCTGGAGAATTTACTCTTGGAGCCACTATCTCTAAATGCTAGTATTTCCTCCGGCCAGCCTACTGCCTTAACTGGAATGGTGACTGAAGCATCCTGGCTGGCTCTCAGCTTAGACCACGTTCTCCCAGAACTCTTCCTCAGGCATTTGGTAGGTTTTTAGAGATCAACACCTTTAAGGGATAACCATGATTTCTTTTCTTTTTTTTAGACTTCCAGGTGACTCCATCAGTCCTCTATATTTTAATATCTAGGTGGCCATCTTAGAGAGCCTAAAATGTCAAACTTAAAGTATGCTGGGTTAGCTCCTCACCGCTTGGCATTGTCTCCTCATTGTTTTTTGAAATACAAACATACATACGGATTTTCTATCCATTTGGGGGTATTATACAATAATTAAATGGCATCAGGATAGACCTTATTATTAATATGTCAGTGGGAGAAAAACTGATACAAAAATTGAACCATTCTACTATACCAGTAAATATATTACCAATGGCAGGATAATTCTTTCAAATATAAGCTTGTCATAGTTTTCCTGTATTTTGTCCCCACCCCAAATACCACGAAGGCAGTCAGCCTCTCAGGAAAGAACTATGACATTGGACAGAAAGAAGAAGTTTTAATCAGTATGCCAGAGAAGTGTGTGTGTGCGTGAGGAGTGGTGTCAGTAAGGGCAGTTGGAGAAAGAGGACACACTGTGAGACAGGGAACGGGCCAGATGTCTGGGGCCCCCACAACCATTAGAAGCCCACAGCTGAGTTGAGTGTTTCCTCCTAAAAAGCCAAACTCACTTAATTTGTCATGTCATGATATCAACACCTATACAGCAACAAGAGATTTTTATTTTCCTATTTTAGAAACAGCCCATGAGATAAATGCATGACAGAAAAACCTCTTCTTTTTTTGTACTTTGATGCAATCACGTCTTTAAAAGAGTCATGTCTCTGTCTACAGATTTATATAAACATTGACATAAACTTTATTTGCAGCTGGATATTTTGCCATTTGAAGATATTGAGAAATGTGTGTCTGTTGGCTCTTTGTAAACCCTAGGCACTAAATAAATGTTAAATTCAATACACATCAGTGATAGGAATTACATATATTTGGAGGGCAAAATTAAATTTTACATATCTGTATCTACTTTCCAAACATGATAAAACTATTTTTTCTAAATAACAGTATCTTCCAAACCATTTTCCTTCTATATGAACTCCACTAATAGTGTTCTTTTTAGATTTAAATTACTTTCTAACTTCATTACTTGTCCTGCATACACTTTCAAAAATCTGCTAATTCAAAGGAAGCACTCAAGCATTCCTTTATGTCTCAAGAATCAGGAAATCTTAGAGAAACAGTAAGTGGCTTTGTCAGGTAGTGAATGAGGAAGAAACTTTTGCAGTAAGGAATGAACCATGTTCAATTTTATCATGTAAAAGAACATTTCTTTAACTTACACTTGATTTTAAATCCAATCACTAGAATGAAGGTCTTTAAAAATTAAGATGTCTCTTCCAGCAGACAATCAGTATCCTAGAAGGCAACATTACTGGTAGTAATTGATCTTTTAACCCAGTAGAAATTGAAATCAAAACAAGGGGAAGTGTTTCTGGAATGGGATTGCAGCAATGTGTGGGTTCCATACAAAGGCTTCAATGCAGATTTAAGCCTCAACACTATTGACATTTGGGCTGGATAACTGTTTTTTGTTGTGGCCTATCCTGTGCATTACAGAATGTTTAGCAGCAGTCCTGGATCAACCCACTAGATGCCAGTAGTACCTCCCCTTCCTCCAGTGCAATCCCTGCCCCTGTCCCCCTCTTCTCACACACACTATGATAGTCAATAATGTTTCCAAATGCTGTCAAATGTCCCCTGGAAGTAAAACCCCTCCCCACCACCCTCCCCCACCCCTAGAACCACAGTTTAAATTCCATTGATCTCATTTCCTTCTATAGCTTTTCAATGGCATCTTCATACAGATAGCTATTTATTGTGCAAGAAAGGATGCAGTTTTTTTACAGTTTTTTGTTTGTTTGTTTTTGGGTTTTTTTGGTAGTATGTGGGTAGTTCCCTGGCTGGGAATCGAACCCAGGCCGCAGCATTGACAGCACCAGCACCGAAGCCTCAAGCCACTATACCACCAGGGAAATGGTGTAGTGGCTTAAGGCTTCGGTGCTGGCGCTGTCAGCGCTGTGGCCTGGGTTTGATTCCCAGTCAGGGAGCTACCCACATACCAGGAAGCAAAAAAAAAAAAAAAAAAAAAAAAAAAAAAAAAAAAAAAAAAAAAAAAAAAAAAAAAAAAAAAAAAAAAAAAAAAAAAAAAAAAAAAAAAAAAAAAAAAAAAAAAAAAAAAAAAAAAAAAAAATCCTCGAAAGGATGCAACTTTTAATATTTATATAAAAAAGGTGTAAAGGCTGAACAGTGTATTTATATATTGGTATCTATAACAAAGGAATGTGTCAATGGGTGTTATTTGGGTTTCTTCCCACCTACAGAGGATGCAATTTGGTAATTAAAGGAATGTGCTTTGGGGTGAGGTAAGCTAAATTCAGATTTCATTTTTAACATTTAGAATCTGTGTAATTGTAATTAAGTTATTTGCGTTCCTGATAACGCTGGTGTTCATATTAAAAAGGCAGATAACAATACTATCTCTATTTCACATTACTGTAGGAGTTAAATGGGATAAGATTCCTAAAGGGCATGCCACATAGTAGGTAATCCATTATCCTATCCTGATAACCATAAAAGTATAAAATTATCTTTTATTATATGAGGGCTGTCTGGAAAGTATCCAGCCATATAATGTGAAAAACAGGCACTTACAGATGAATTTTTTCTGGACAGCCCTCATATATACTCATATGTTCTGTTTTTTCCTTGAACTAGCATATTTTTTTTTCATCTAGCTTTTTAATAATTAAACTAGGGCTATATCATTTGGAATATCCTCTGGTTCTCTAAAAAATGTAAATTTATTCAGTTTGCTTTTATGATGAAACAAGTCAGTAGGATAAGCAGAACTTTAGCAATTTTTTCATCCTTTATCTATAAGAATCTGGTTGTATTCTTTTCCAACATAATAATAAAGGGGAAAACACATTTTATTTCCTTTTCTGTTGACACAATTTCTTTAACCTAACTAAACAATCAATGGGACTGCCATTTGTTAGGAAACAACGCTAAAACCCATTCCTCCTGAGCAGTTACTTGAAACCAATGAAATACATATTATTGAGATTAACTAGATAGAGAGTGTGATACACGAGTATGATTCAGTATTACACTCCAACATGAATCACATAGGGCACACTCTACTTTGTATATAACACTGGATCTGCTGAGGCATGCCTCACATATGAATGAAGCCAATAAGGCTTGATCCCTGTCCTCAAGGAACTTACACTAGCTGCATATTAAGTAACGTGCAGAACTATGCTTCATAGTTCTCACTTTGCATTACAAAAATGAAAACTCGAACACATGCATGTAATTGTCAGAAAATACTTAACCAAAGTAAAAAACAATAGAGACACCAAGTCATCTTTTCCAGATGTAGATGTCCCCACTTCGCTAAACCATCCCCTTCTTTCACCAGGCTAACGTGCTAACCTGCTCCTGAATCCTAGGTCTCATTCACCCCAGTAACTCATGGGCCCAGTCAATTCATTCATCATTTCTAGGTGACTAACTAAAAAAAAAAATGATAATACAGTCAATCCTTTAGCCAGGTTGAAGGATGCCAAACAATATCCAAGATAACAGTTGCAGCTTAAAGGCTAGCCCTGCAAAACACTCCTCTCACCTTACCAACCGAATTAGTTAGTTCTTTCTCCAGGAAGGTCTCTTTCACTCGAGAGTTTTCCTTTATACACTGTGCATGAATAACATGTTATTGTTCAGAAAATTTAGTGTCCAAAGCACATGGCTATGGTTTATTTATACGTCAACATGCTTTCTTATTTAGCTCCCTTGTCAGGGATTTCATCTTTTTTCCTAAATCACATTCAATTCAACAAATATTTCTAGAACGCCTAGGTACTGGGCAAAGTAGCTCAGTGAAGAAAGTGAACGCATAATAAATCATTTTAGAGATAAAAGTGAAATGTAAAGAGAGTAGTGGTATCTATAGCCAGCCTGGAGTTCAGCGAAGGATTCCTAGGGAAGATGACTAGGGAGTAAGGCTTAAAAGATGAGTAAGAACTTTCCAGAAGATAAGGCTTTTCAGAAATAATATGATCAAAGCTACAGAACAGCATGATGTTTAACTGTAACTAAAAACAATTTAGAATTAGGAGAGCCTAAGTGTGAGGAGTAAGATTCCCAGAACAGAGAGGACTTCCGAGTAATTCATGGACTTGTTCATTAAAACATCAAAGTCGCATGGTTTCCACACATGTATCACTTTGAGAGAGCTTTTCCATTGTGGCCATAGAACGGCCACGCAGATTACAACAAACTAAAGGAAGAGAAGGAAATGGCTATCCTTCGACAATTGCATTTGACTGACAATGTTAGGTCATTCTGTATAATATTTTGGAGAATATCACATTATAAAACAAACTGCAATGAAAAACTTGTAGTTGTAATACTTCACCTTAGATCTGACAACCAAACATTTGCAAGTAGATGCTGTAATTACTTATTCATGTGAAAACGATTATTTACTTCATTAGATCATTGTTTTCTTGTTCCAAGGTTTTTCTACAGTTTTGCTTTCCACTCTTTGCTCCTTGCTCACAGAGGAATAATTTGCCTGATCTTCCTGGTTAATAAGAAATTCTTCCAAATTGGTCACAGCAAAGAGATTCTCCGGCCCAGGGATACACACATCGACAATATCACATACATGAATGGATACAAAGACAATGCAACTTTAGATTTTTATTTTCAACCATTAGCCCAGCTGTCATAACAGTATATTTAACAGTACCCAGGGGAGTGAGTGAGCTTGATGTTTAATGCAAACCAGCTTGTTGAAAAATAGGATCACTTCATATTATATTACAAAGCAATAAAATAAAAAAAGGAGGCTCCAGAGAGATATTTAATGTATATTCATAGATTTTTGTCTCATAAGGGGGTTGTATACTTACTAAGGTAAGTGGAATACAGTATCAGAAAAATTCTAGACCTAGTATTTCCATCAAAATTATGCAGAACGTGAAATACATTTGACCATAACTTGAATATGTATCATATTAAAATTAGGCTGTAAAGAAAGAACAAAATTCACATTCTGCTTAAATGATTCTATATATGTATAATTTAGAAAGGTGATATACATAGATATTTCTAATAATATAATTAAATTAGCATTAATTAGAAGTAAATACATGTAAGTAATATACAAAACAACATTATATTTAGGCCCCCTGTTCAACTGTGATCCTACATAGGTCTAAGTCCCAAGTGTATGTTTGAAACAAGAAAAACAACCAATATTTACAGAATTAGATGAAATAAATTGATATGTCAGTCTGAACATGATCTAAACAGGTTAAAAAGTTTAAAATCATCTAGCCAATGTGTTTTGTTTATGATATTTTTCATGAAAGTATTGTGCTGACATGACATCATAAAGGTCAGCAGTTTTTCAATCATACTGATCACCTGAGACTACTTTGGAAGAAGAATCTCAGAATTTTTCACCATACTTGTTATAATGCTATTGCTATGGACTGAATATCTGTGTCTCCCTAAAATTCATATCCCCAATATGATGGAATTTGGACTTGGGGACTTTAGGAAGAAGTTGCATTTGAATAGTCATGGAGGTGGAGCCCCGAAGATGAAGTCATGAGAGTGGAGCCCCTCATGATGGGAACTGGTGTCCCTATAAGGGGCTAAAGGAACCAGAGAGAAAGAAGTTCAATCATGCTCATGAGTGTCCATTCTCCCTCTCTTCCCCCTCTCCCCACCATGCAATAGAGCAAGAAAGCAGCTGCCTATAAACTAGGAATAAGGTTCCTACTAAGAACCTGAACATGTTGGAACTCTGATCTCAGACTTCCAGCTTCCTCCTATAAGAAATAAATGTTTGTTATTTAGCCATCCAGCCTATGGTATTCTGTTACAGCAGCTTGAACTGAATAAGGAAACTATTAAGTAGGTTTTTAATGTCTCAATTTTATAGAGAAGTAAATTGAAACATAAGGCAGTGAAGTACGCTGTTCATAGTTTAACAGACAGTAAGTGGTGACAAGAGTCTGGAACTGAATAATTCTAACTAAATGTAACAAAAAGTATAATAAATATAAAATTATACTATAAATATATAGCTCATAATTTTATAACAGGTAAAAAAAGATTGCTATATAGTCAAAGAATGAGCTAGTTCATCTAGTGGGGAGTGGAAGAAGGTATTAATTTTGAACTAGGTATGTTTCATTCCAGAAATTGAGCTCCCAACTATGTCATTGTATAAACAAGGTTGACATATACTAGCTGGGTGGACATAAGCTTCAGTGAATCCTCCTGAGTTATGGTGCCTGAAGAACTAAAGGCAAAATCACAGAAAACATGAGACATTCAACTCTGTGATGGGAAACCATTCCCAGAGGTTCCTGCCCAATTAAAGCTCAAATTCTAAGAAAGCTCTTAAATATGTCTATGATCTTTTTTAACCCTTCTGCTCTCATTTTCAGTCTTCACAAAAAACAACCTACATACAGAATTCTGTGTGTGTGTGTGTGTGTGTGTGTGTGTACACGTACATTTATTTAACCCCAAAATTGTTCTAGGAACCAATGCAAAGACAATTTCTGGCAAGTAAGAAACATTAAAGACACAATTACTAGGACAATATTTTATATCAAATATTAACTAAATAATATTCCATAATTGGTATAAGAAAGGAGAGGTTTTAAAGGAGGTATAAGATAATGCTCTGATCCTCAATTTTTAATCTATATGAAGAAATTAACCTTAAGTATCTGAAACAATGAGAAAACAAATTTCTAGTTCTTTGATGGAGTGTTAAGTAGTAGAGCATTAACAGAAGTAAAAAGTATTGTGAATATTCACAAGGAGAAGATAAATATTTCTTAAGGCGGTTTTGGTACTGGGTACCACATGACAGACTTGCACCGTGGTTTTCTGGGATGGGCTAAGGTGTGTACAGACAGAATAAAGCATGAGAAAGATAAAAACCCAGGTCTATATATCAAATGACTTCCTTGTCAGTTGAAGTCAAGTCCTTAAAAATCACATAAACATTGATTTCAGTACTTCGGATCCTTTGTTTTAGACAAGAAAACAGATGATGGTAAAAATAACCCTTTTCCTTAATGTTCTTTCCTCCTGATGCGTTCTGTGAGATGTCTTAGCAATGCAGGGGGCGAGACTGCCAGAGTTCTCATCTTAATAGCTACAGTAATCTTTACATAGTTCTGCATGTCCTTATTCTCCAGGGTGCTTAGAGACTAAGAGAAATAACAAAATCAATATTCACATATTAGAAATTTTACAAGAATCATGGGTTCCATATGAAACTTCATTTACATAAACTCATATTAAACAGGCATACCAAAGTCCATATACTTCTTAATCTTGGGAAAGTAAGAATGCTCTCCCCTCCTCCCCCACCTACCTACTTAAAGGATTACACTAAAAATTTCTTCGACTATGTTAATAATAATAGATAATAACGTTCACTGACGGCTGACTGTGTACTAGGTGCTACTTTAGTTGCTTTACCGTCTATCTCTTTACCCCTCGTAACAATCCTATGAGGTAGAGGTTAAGCATCTAGCTCGAAGTCACAGCAGTAGCAAGTAGTGGATCCTGGACGTGAACCTAGATAGTGTGACTTTAGAGATCATACTCTTCCACTATTATATTTACCCCAATTACCTTGCAGCATCGTTATACAATAAGCCGCTCATCTGAAACTATATAGGAATCAAATTCCTTTTGACTTGAGACTGTACGTGTATATTTCTACTCCTCGTATACCTACCCATGTTTCCATAGACACATATTTGAAATCAAACTTGAATTTGTAGATTTGAGGGGGGAGTTCAGTAGCTTTAAGTAAGCTTTTAAAAAATGCCCAGAGGGAATCATGCAGCTAAGATCTGCACAACGTTTATAACATGTAAGCAGATGAGAATTAGGGACTATAAGACTTTAAAATTCATACCGGCAGGAAGCCGCAAGCAATGATGAGAGAAGAAAACAAAATGATGCAAATTTAAGTGGATTAAATAGAGAGAAAAATCAGTGGGGGGAAAAAATCTTTAATCAAGCCAAAGTGCTGAAGACAATAGAGGATGATGATGTGAAAATGGTTAATAGTTTTATATCTACTGCGATCAGTCCTATTCAGGTGATTTTTTTTTTCAGTTCTTCTAGTCCTTAATAACTTTGGCAAGCCAAAACCATGATAAACTCCATATGCATAATTTTATTTATATAGGCTCAAAACTTGAGTGCTAGAAAGGAATTTAGATATCATTCAACCCCATCAAAAAAAAATTGAGACCAAAAGAGGTTAATTAAACTTATTCAAGGTCACTTTAAAATTGATTAACATAAGCTTGAATAAGATAGTTATGTAATGGTGGAGTCTATAGTAAAACAATAATAATAAAATATCTAACATGTAATGTTCCATAAAGGAAAGAACTACAGAAAAAAAATCATCTCTTTAATATTTCCTTTAAATCCTTTTGAAACTCAGCAGCAAAGAGATGATAAAAGATGGTAAATTATAATGATCATTAAAATCCTTCTACAGAAAATTGTTCCTTATATATTTTCTAAACTTTGATGATCTCTGTGTATTCTTACTATATCTGGAAATTAAATCAAGCACAAAGATGTTCTCGATTTCTCACACCCTGGGTAAGACATAAAATATAACATATGGGCAATCTAAATTTTAAGTTTTTAAATGCTATTTGATTCCTTCAAAAAGTACTTGGGATGAAAGGGCATATGGCATGCAGGCATGAAGAATACTAAACTATTCAAAAGCAAAAGATAATGAAATTTAAGATTAACAAAGCATACACTGCTAGAAAAATTAAAATACAAAGATGTGAACAGTGTTAGGTGGAAGGGAGTAAGATGCCGTGAGTGAGTTTGCATGTGAAATTGCTGAAGCAGAAAGTCCAAGGGGAGAAGGAGTGGAAGATTTGGCCATGATCTTGGAAAGAAAAAGGAGATAAGAGTAAAACAGGTAGAAAAGATGGATTATGATGCACAATGAAAAGGGAACCCCTGAAAATAAAGTTTATTTGTGAGAGGCAGCAACCCGATACTAAATGGTTTACCCAAGTAGGGCTGGGGTATGGGAGACGGCTCACAACGGGGAAAGCAATGTGTCAACCGGGTGCTCCTCCGGAAGGACGGCCCGGAGGCGTTCAGGAAAAGATTTCGAATTTGATACTGATACTTCCTTCTAAACATTCAGCCATTTGTAGGAAAATTCTTATTTTCAGATCCCTCACTGCCTTTGATTGAAAACTCCTGTTTAGAGATTATATCTGTACAACATGGTTTTCCTATTATCTATATAGGTAGTTACAGCAACACTTATATTTTATTTTTCTCAAATCTTCACATTTTTTGGTATAAACATGTAGACAGAAACACGTGGTGCAAGTAGAACATGTCATTAGAGGAAGATTCTTGCCATCGCATCTTACATTATCCAGGTAGGACATGAAGTGTTTGTGTATCTGCTTTAATAATCTTCCTAATTTATAGCCGTGGGCTCTTCTTTTGGTTTGGTGAAGTACAATGTGGCCTCAATACTTCATGCAGCACACCACTACCTTAGACCTCACAATGCTCTGCTTAGGTTTCACTTAAAAAATCAATTTAATGTTTATTTTACATTCAATTTGTTAACCTTTTTACTTTGAGTTTTGGTCACACTGACCATATTAACAATCACAGTAATGGGCTGTAATTTCCAACACAAGAGTGTATTTAAAATGTAATAGGCTATTAAATTGTTATGCTTTAGATTTAAAGAAATGTGCAACTAGAAAAACTTACAGATGTTTATCTCATAATATAATAGTTTATAGCTACCATTTAGTTATATTTTACTACATGCCAGGTGTAGTGTTTTATGTTTTATGTTCATTATCTCATTTAATGCTTCAAATAACACTATGGGGTACACAGCATTATTATTCTTTATATTTTATAAATAAATACATTGAATAATTATTATAGTTCAGCAAGTAATATGTGCAGGCAATATGTTAAGTATGTTATGAGTGTTCTGTGACTTAATCTTAACAAAAAACCTGAGAGCAGTTAGTTCTACCTCTACCTTGGTTTCACTGAGATGAAGAGAAGTTAAACAACTTACACAGTAAGTGGCAAGCCCTGGCTCAGAGAAGTTCAGTGGCTTTCTGAATATAAAACAGAGCTGAGATTTAGGAAGACACACACTGACTTGGAAAGTCTGATCTCAACCACCATAGCAACTATCATTTAATGTGACTGCTGCTTACAGATAGATAATTTTCTGACCACTCAGAAAAGGGTAAAAGCTTTGTTATTAATTTATACAAGAGGTGTAACAAATTTTTGTGACTATTAACCAATTACATCAAAATGACTGCAATCAGAGTGTGTCTATCTCACTATACACAGCACACTAATTTGTTTACTGTTATGATTTAATATCCTGGCACCATTTTCTTTCACATTAGATACCTTCTGACCTCTTTCTCTCTCCTCCACTAAAACTTTGACTTCAGCTAAAGGTTCTAAGACAGGTTATGTGTAGAAAAGCTGAAGGCAAAAACATTTTCATAAATGTCTCAAAACAAGATTACTAAACCATTCTTATAAGACATGAGACACTTGCAACTTGCCTACTCAACTACCATTCTGCAAGTATTTACAAAGCATCTATTTAATGCTGGTTAGCATTTTGAATACCAGGGATATATATATAGTCTCTGAACATAAGAAAATCAATATTGAGATGAGGGAAGAAAGGTGTAAAGGTGCATACTTATTCCAGTGCCTATAACACAGTTTGTATATGGGTTTGTACAATAGTAAGTTGGTTAAGAAGAAAGACTCTTGAAAAAATTATTGGATTTGAATAATGATTCAGCCACTTAAGATTGGAAAATTCACATAAGATTTGTATACTTCAGATTTGTTAACCATAAAATAGAGATGAGTATTTCTGCATAAGGTGATACTGAGAATTAACCAATATGTTAGTGGCCTCCCAATTATAACTAGCTAATATGTTTTATTATCATGGAATGTGCTAAATATGTATGAATAAATTCCTAGGGGAACCCAGAAAAAAGTGGCCAATTTATTTCTAGGGAAGAGAGGCAAGCAGGTAGTGCTAGGAAATTCTTTACAGACTTCTACCTACCTTGATTAGCCCTGTGTCTTGATTTGGTGTATGAAGAAGCAAGTAGAAATATATTCAAGGAGGACGAAACCACTTCCAAAGGGCAGAGAGAAATGAAAATATGATCCACCGGTAAAGTGGTGATGCTCAATATGGTAGAGGATGAGGTTTGGGTTAAAATGGTAGAGTTAAAACAATAAATGAAACAAGTTGTAAGATGATAAACATAAACAAACTAAAGCAGAGAAGAGAACAATGGCTGTCAGCAGGGGTCCGTGAATGTCAACTAAATTGCTAGAGCTAAACTACTCAGGGTTATGACCATCTCTCTCAGATCCACTCACAGTCATAGCACTAATTTACTAGGTACAACTGTGTCTTGTTCTATTTAAGTGTTCAGTAAATTCTTGTTGAATAGAATTGGTATAGCATAATAAGAGAACCACCAGGGGATGTATAATAACTTATATCTCCTGCTAAATATCTTCTGTTAGCAACAACTGAGCATTAACAGCCTGCTTTATTTGATTAAATTAACACTTTCATTAGATTGACATGGAGTAGACCATGAGGATTTTTTCAAATATTCTCCATTTGAAGTAAGAGAGAGGTCACACATTTCTTATGAAAGCTTGCAGATATTTCTTTCATTTCAACTTTCCTATCCCAATAGTGAAGCAACTTATATTTCTGCTAAAATTTAACACAAATAGTGTGCCATTTATTTCAAATAATATATGCTGTCTGAAATTAACTCTGTCCCTCTGCATTAGCATAGATAATCAATAGTAACCAGAGGTAATTCACATCATTATATATATAGCCCATTTTGAAGAGTAGGCTACAACTATGCACTGCTTTTGATTTTATCAAGCATAGTCTACATTACCAATTCATCTGAGAGTCACTAATCTGATTGCCCAATTTCAAAAGAAACTGGTCCTGGAATAGGTGATATGTGTCAATTAGGTAAATGGTGATTGACTTTTATACTCAATCAAAATTATTTTATCACAGTTAACTTGAACCATTTTCACCAAGATTTTACACACTTGTTTAGAAAGTAGAGGATATTTTTCAAAAGGTTAAAGGATTTGCAAAAGTCCTGTAGGTCATATTTACAGTAATATTTCCCACTATTATACTATGATCATGTCATGAAAATGAAGTTTTCTAATGTTAATGTACAAAAAAATTGTAATTTATTCAGGACCTTATTTGTGAATTCATTAACTCAAGAATATTACACATGTGAGTTTAGAGGATTTTGCCACATAAATCCTAGTAGATGCTTTTGCTAAACACAAACCAATAGTAATAAATAATGTATCATATGTAAATCAATCCACCATATTAAATAGCCAATCAATATGCCAATACTGTTTTCTTCCTATGAACCCCGCTTAAATAATTAAATTCAGTGGGTATTTTCTGAATTTCTGCTTTGATCAGGTTCCATTACTTGCTACAAAAAGCAATGGTACCAGAGATAACTGTATTGAGCAGGTGAAAACTAAATAGTTTTCTTTAGAAACAATGAAAAGCTTTTTAGTAACAAACTGGTAAGTGGAAACAAAAGGTAGTTCGGAGATCAATGCCAATTTTCCATTTCTCCAAGTTGAGCAACTTGTCAATGTTTTGAATTGCTATTTCTGTAGCACAGATACCTGAAAAACTGTCTTCTGCCAATAACTAAATTTATTTTTCTGGAAGACACATTTTTGTGCCATACAGACCTTTGGCAGCTCTGTTACTCACCTGCTTTATTATTACTGCTTTTGAGGATGTGTGACAAATACATTTGCTTATTCTGAAAGAAATCCCATAAGAGAAAAGGAGAATGCATGTAATATAAACACTCTCTAATAATTGTGGTAAATACTTAAGCTGCACAGTTTTGGATTCCACTGGGATATGAAAATTAAGTGGATTCCACTGTAATAAAATCTTCAAAGAGTGTTAACTAACATTCTCAGCTGTGTATACTCTTGGAGTATAGCTAAAACATTGTCGCCCAAAGCAATCTGCATGCCAACTATCCACGTCTAGCACTGCTAATAAGTACGCTGATGCGGTTGAGATACCAGAGGGAAAGGCAGGATACAGAATTTTTAGGTGGCACTCTGTCACTACTATTACATAAGCAATATGTTTTCTTTACCTTTTTTTAACAGACTATTTTTAGAGCAGTTTTAGTTTCATAACAAAACTGAATTGAAATACAGAGTTCCCATATAGCTCCTGACTCCCTCATCACTAACAGCCCCCACCACAGTGGTACATGTATTACAATCACTGAAGCTACAATGACACATCATTATCTCGCAAAGTCCATGGTTTACATTAGGATTCACTCAGAGTGCTGTACATTCTATGGGTTTGGACACATGTATAATTAAATGTATACATCACACAGAATAGTTTCACTGCCCTAAAAGTCCTCTGTGCTCCATTCATTTCCCCTCCCTTCCCCCTGGGAACCCCTGAGTTTTTACTGTTTCCATGGCTTGGCCTTGCCCGGGATGTCATATGATTGGAATCATAGAGTATATACAAGTATGTAGCCTTTTGAAATTGGCTTCTTTCACTTAGTAACATGCATTTAAGGTTTCCCTATGTCTTTCATGGCTCATTTCCTTTTAGCACTGAATAACAGTTCATTGTTTGGATATACCACAGTTTATTTGTTCACCTACTGAAGGCATCTAGGTTGCTTCCCACTTTTAGCAATTATAAAGACAGACACCATAAATATCCATGTACAGGTATGTGAGTAGACATACGAGTATATTTTTAACATCTTTGGATAAATACCAAGGAGTACAATTGTTGGATTATATGGTAAGAGTATGTTTAGTTTTATAGGAAAATGCCAAATTATCTTCCAAAGTTATATCATTTTGTTTTCTCACAAGCAATGCATGAGAGTTCTGTTGATCCACATCCTTACAAGTATTTGGAGGGGTCAGTGTTCCAGATTGCAGTCATTTTAACAGGTGTGTAGGACTGCCTTATCGTTGCTTTAATTTGCATTTTCCTGATGACACGTGATGTCAGGTATCTTTGCATACGCTTATTTGCCATTAATATACCTTTTTTGGTGAGGTGTCTTAATATCTTTGACTCATTTTCTAATCAGGTTTTTTATTTTCTTATTTTTGACTTTTAAGAGTTATTTTATATTTTGGGTAATATTTCTTTATCATATACGACTTTTGCAAAAAATTTCCTGCAGTATGTGAGCTATCTTCTCATTGTTTCCACTGAGTTTTTAACATCAATAGATGTTTTTAACATCTAGCTTGTTAATCTTATTTTAATGGATCTTATCTTTGTATTATTTCTAAAAAATTATTATTCCAAGGTCATCTAGATTACTCTTATGTTTTCTTTTAGGAGTTTTATAATTTTTTGTTTTACTTTTGGGCATGTGAGCTACTTTGAGTTAGTTTTTGTGACAGGTGTAAGGTCTGTCTAGATTCATTTTTATTTCTTTGTAGGTGGATGTCCTATCATAGTATCATTTGTTGAAAAAAAATATTTTCTCTACTGAATTGCCCTTGCTCCTTTATCAAAGATCAGTTACTATATTTATGTGGATCTATTTCTGGGCTTTGTCTTCTGTTTAATTGATCTGTTTCTATATTCTTTCACCACTATCAGTGTCTTGATTATTACCATTATAGCTTTGTGGTAATTCTTGAGGTGAGCCTCAGTCCTCTGACTTTGTTCTCTTTCAATATAATGTTGGCTATTCTGGGTCTTTTGCCTCTCAACATAAACTTTAAAATAGTTTGTTGATATCCAAAAAAACAACAACAAAATATTTGCTGGTGTTTTTATTGAGACTGTATTGAATCTACTTGTCTAGTGCATACTGGAACAAACATATCTTGACAACACTGTATTTAGTCTTCCTATTCATGAACATTAAATATTTCTCCATTTATTTGGTTCTTTGATTTCTCTAATCAGTTTTGGAGTTTTCTTCATATAGATCTATGTGTGTATTTTGTTAGATTTATACTTAAGTATTTCATTTTTGGGGGTGCTACTGTAAATGGTATTGTGTTTTAAATGTAAAATTCTACTTGTTCACTGTTGGTAGATAGAAAAGCGATTGATTTGTATGTTAACTTTGCCTCCTGAAACCTTGCTATAACTGCTTATTAGGTCCAATCTATGCTTTTGGATTTTCTACAATCATTGCATCTCGAAAAAAGACAGCGCTATTTCTTTCTCCTCAGTCTGTATAACTTTTGTTTTCCTTATCTTATTGCATTAAGTAGGATTTCCAGGACAATGCTGAGATGAAGTGAGAGAATACATCCTTGTTTTGTTCTTGATCTGAGAAGGAAAGCTTCAAGTCGCTCACCACTAGGTGCCATTTGCTGGAGGGTTCTTGGATATTCCTTACTAAGTTGAGAAAGCTCCCCTCTATTTCTAGTTTGCTAAGAGTTTTTATCTTAAGTGGGTGCTGGATTTTATCAAATGCTTTTCTTGCATCTATTGGTATGAGTGTGTGTGTGTGTTTTCTTCTTTAGCCTGTTAATGTAATGGATTACATTAATTGATTTTGAAATGTGAAGTGTTCTTACATAGCTGGGCTGATTCTTTTTATATACTGTTGGATTTGATTTGCTAATATTTTATCGAGGATTTCTGCACCTATGCTCATAAGAGATATTGGTTTATAGTTTTCTTATACTATCTTTGGTTTCGGTTACAGCGACGCCAGCCTCATAGAATGGGTTAAGAAGTATTCCCTCTGCTTCTATTTTTTTATTAAGATTGTAGAGAATTGATATAATTTCTGCCTTAAATGTGGTAGAATTCACTAATGAGCCCATCTGGGACTGATGCTTTCTGATTTGCAGGGTTATTAATTATTGATTCTATTTCTTGTATAGATATTGCCCTATTCAGACTATTTCTTCTTGTGTGTGTTTTGACAAATTGTATCTTTCAAGAGATTGGCCTGAAACAGTTCATCTAGGTTATCAAATTTGTGGGTATAAAATTATTCATAGTATCCCTTTATTATTGTTTAATGACCACAGAATCTGTATTGATGTCTAGCAAATGTATTTTAATTAAGCACTTTGAATGACTTTGAAGCGCTTAAATTATACTACACATAGCTGGTATTAGTTACTGTCCATTAAAAACAAATCAACAAAAAGAAAAATAGCTACAATATCCATATGAAGCAAAACAAGAAGAGAAAACAAATATCAATACCAAAAAGGCATACTGTTTAGAGCACATTTTAAAGTTATTTAGCTCTCACCAGCTCCTTACTGTCATGTTTAATCACAGTGGTTTCTCCAAGAAATCAGGGAGCCAGCCCATGAATATAAATCTAGAAAGTAGTCATCTGAAACTTATAGTTCATTTAGTCAAATGATTTCACAGTACAGTAATCAGTCATATTTCAGTCACTAAATTTCAATCATTATCATCATGAAATTTTTATATGAGCTGGATGCTAGAGAGGAGTAAAACAACACTTGGAGCATCTGTGAAGATACCTATACTAATGAATAATTTAAAGTCTATTGAGTCTTTTGAGAATGGAGTATTGCTTTAAATCTCAAGTGGTGATTTGATTAATATAACACTAATGACCTGTAATGATGAAAATCCTTGTCCTATTTGAAAAAATTAAGCGATCTGAAAGTTAGATTACAGTATAACCTTTAAAATGTAAGGACAATGATAGTGTTTAGTACGAATGCAGATTGCCCAGGAGGGAGAAATGATGCTTTTGAATTTTGTACTTGTCTAGAAAAAAAAATGAATTTAATTGGCAGATACAGGAAATGGATGAGATTTTTAAAAATAACTATTTCGACCATACAAGTAAATGCAGGGTGACTAAATCTTCATACCTCTTCTTCACAACTAAAATTAATTAAGCAGTTATGCCAGACACTTTGTAGAACTCCTGATAGATAGGATCTCCTGGACTGAAGTCAACCTCGTTTATTCACCGAACCATCATAAGCTTCTAAAGTAATTCCTGGTACATAGTTGTCCCTCGATATGTATGAGGGCTGTCCAGAAAAAAATACCAACCATAAATGCTTCTATTTTCCATATTGTATGGCTAGATACTTTCCGGACAGTCCCCATATTTGTTGCAAACATGTATAATATATTGTATTTAGTCCTTTTAAAAACCATATGAAGAAAGTATTACTATCTCCACTTCACACGTGAAGAAATAGCAGCCAACACAAGTGAACCACATGCCAAGGATACCAAGCCAAACATTCAGAATTTGAGCCTAAGTCTGCATCTGCCAGCAGCAAACACCCGCTGACTATTCTTCAAACTTGCTTGCTGCCCCACCCAGTTCTGCAACAGATACTCTGCAAGTACGTATAGTGTATATATCATTTGCTACAATGATTTTAAACTACTTATTCAATACATTTTCATTAAACACCAAATTCAGGGTTATTTAATTACTCCTCAGCACAAATTATAGTTCTTAAGGTTCTTTCAGAAATAAACCACTAGGAATTTTTTAGCTTTTCAATTCAATAGTTGCATTAAAAAAAAAAAAACCATTCCCACATAAATGTAAATTTAAATTGATGAGCGTATAATAATTTGCTGAAATACATTCAGAATCTATTATAAAAACAACAAAAAATCCTTTTCCTGAGTTCATTTTCACATCATTGAAGATGACACTGTCAGTTTCTTACTACAAAACATACTATTTACAGCATTTGTAATTCACTTACAAAATACTTGTGGAAAATTGCCATATAAGATTCTGGTGTAAGCCTTCTTTTAACAAATTTTAAACTCTTTGGGCAAATATCATCATATCATCTACACATTGTGCACTGCTTTTCGGTGAAAAATATTCTTTGGGTTTCTCAGCAAGGTTAGCAAATTTTTAGCATAGAGATTTTTTTCTTTTCTTTTTCTTTGAAGACAAAAGAAGATCTTTGTAAATACTGCTACATTCTCTTCAGGTAAATTTCCTTCTAGACTCAAAAAGGTTCTTGTGTGATTAGCTTGCAATTACCTTCATTTCAGTTCTAAACATTCCAAGTTGTAATATGTTTGGTCTCTGAGCCTTGATTTCCAAAAGTGGAGGGAGAGCATACTCTCCTTTTCTTCTTACAGTATCTCATGGATGAGATGATACTGTACATGACAAAGCACTTTGGAAACTCTCAGGCTCTGTAGAAATATAAGATTAATACAATCCAGAAAAATCATAAAGGAGAATATATGTTTGGGTCTGAGAGATCTAATGTCCAAAATTGTCATGTATATCCTCCATTCACTCCCACTGGTTCCATATCCTTTTCCTCTCTTGCTTAGTATATAACCACCATGGTACTCAATCCAGAAACCTGAGATCATCGAAACCCACTATACATCTACATCACCCCCGATATAACTATCCTAACCAGCTAGCAATTCTCCACTCATCTCGACTTTAATCCTCACCTTCATCCCCTCTCAAGCAGATTGCAATAATCTACCAGCTGGGATCTTTGTCCCTTTATTTCAGTATCCCCTGGAAGTCAAATGACTGTCCTAAATGGAATATTCAATTTTGTCACTTCATTGCTTTAAACCCTGTTACTCTCAGGATCAAGGTCAAAATAAAATTTTATTATGTTTGTTAAGGCCATATTGCATCTGGCTCCTCTTTGGTGATGCTTTTCACTCTAGGACATTGGTTCCCAAGTGGTGGTGTGCGTACCTCCAGAGGTACGTGCTGGGCCATTCAGGGATATGCGAAAAATAATCAGTAATGGTGAAAAAGCAAGTAAAGTAAAACGGCAAAATAATTATGGAACAATAAATGTTAAGTTTGAATCATTGTTAATGGAGACACTTCAAAATTAGATCACATTAGTGAATGATGATGGGTGAGGGTATGACTATGAACCTCTCCCCCAAACTGCTCTTCTATCAGTCATTACGCACAGTGTCAGAACAATCCATTTGCTATGTTTCTAGAACTTCCCCAAACATACAAATGCACCCATAGCCAGACTGATGAGTTTAATTATTGACTGAGTAAAAGTGCGTTGTCTTTAATTGTGATTCTTCAAGTAGTCTTTTTATTTAATGTTTAAATACTTGATCATCATTATTAATATTTAACTGTTACAAATATTGTAAAATTAAATGTGTGGTTTGTACTTCTGGTGTAGTAATTTTTTCTTTTCTAAATTATTACCTCATTTCCACTATTTTACATTAAGATAGGCATTGAAAAGAGGTGTCAATATTTTAAAACAACTGTTTTAAAAACAAGCAGTACAATTTATAGAAATGGTTTTAAAAGGGGTACATAAGTGAAAAAGGGTTGGGAGCCACTGTTCTAGGATAAAGCCAGGCTGAAATTTGCAATTCTGTGAAAATATCACGCTATTACCTTGAGGTCTTTAATAAAAAATGCCATTACACTCACATCAATTGCAGATATCTATTTGTTGCCACAAACACTCTTAGATTTAAGAAATACTAGCACATCTGAGAAAGGTTATATGCCTTTTTTGTAAATATTCTAATTTTACAGACCTGGTCCATTGCTACAGATAACTGAGAATTGGCCCCAACTTGAATTTGGCATAGAACAGGAGGACTTTGAAAACATTAAAAGATTAATTTGAAATTTACACATATGAATATCAATTAAAAATTTTTATAAATATAAAAATTGGTTATGTATTGATGCAAGAGCCATTGCTAAATATAAACTTTATATCATCAAAATTTAGGAAAATTTGGAATATAGATAAAAATAAAATAGTCATCATCTTTCACTGAAATAAAAATATTTACATGAGCAGTATTTTCTAATAATATTTTATGTTTAAAAAAGTAATGTTGACTAACCACGACAAAAATACTAGTTAACACTTGCTGAGAATAATTGTGTGCCAAGCACTCTACTAGATGTTTTGCATATATTATTTAGTTTAATTCTCAAAACAGCCCTAAGTTTTATAAATATCCCATTGTATAAATGTTACACTAATGTTCAGAGATAAGCAATTTGCCCAAAGTTACACAGTAACAAAAAAAAAATCTGAATTAAACTTATTACAGTCCAAAATAATTTAAAACAGATATATATATGTGTGTGTAATATACTTTATATAAAAATTAACTTCCTTTTTGAATATAAAGTCTCATAAAAAGATATATATTCTAGTTTATTAGAAATCAAAATAAAAATCAGTTTAATTTTCTTCCAAATGTATTTGTTTTTACATTTGGAAGACCTTTCCCTTGAGACAGTTGAAATATATGAGAGACAATAATGAATGTTTATTATAATAATAAATGCTAAGTAATAATCTTAAGTAATTTCACTTGCATACATACCTCCTGTTTGTTCAGATGGGCTGTATAAGTTGTATATTTGGGATGTGTCTATGTAAATTTTTCAATTCCCAACAAAATTAGATTGATTTCTATTTTGTAAGATCCTTTCATACACCAATATCATATAGAAAAATCTAATAGAGAGGTTGGCTTAGAAGAATAATTCATTTTAACCTTGGATTCTAAAAACTTGTAACACTGGCTCCCGAAACTTGGAAGAATTTTAATGAATGTCTTGTTTTTTATATTGCCCATTTGATGAAAGCAAATAGTATTCAGAGCAAGTATAGATATAATTTATTTTTCTAATTATTTTGTGCTAATGAAATACCTTTTAATCCCATTTATATTTCTCAATTAATGAATAATGAAAGGAATCCAAAAGGGAAAAATAAAACAAAGTCCCAGGAATCCATCAATATAAATTGTATACAAGCACATATTAATTACCAATGATATCTTTTACAAAAATTTCTCACATGCAAGAGGACCTGTGTATATTTAAATGATTCTGGAATTAAAGAAAATTGTACCCTTATATCAAAAGCTTGTAACAGTAACCATCCCATGCAGTAATAACATGGATTTCCATTGATGTTTAGCATTAGGAATAGAGTGGAAAGATCCTTAATGTCAGAGGCGGAGGATTAAACCTGATTCAGAGCCAATCCTTGCCATTAATTCAGAATCCAAAATCCAACTCCAGTTTCCCTTTCTCTCTCTCACCATTCACGGCCACGGTTCGTACAGGTGTCTAATGCTGGGTCCCTGGCCTCTTCCTCTGTCTTCCCAAAACACTATCCCTAAACCCTTACACTTGGCATTGGCCTTTTTCTCTCTTTCCATGAAGCCATGAATGGATCATGTTTACATCTGTGCTCTTTTGTCTCGCTACAATCCTCATAGAGTTCATCAAGATGCTGGAGAGGTAAGATTATTAATTTAGTGATAACTGTTAATGGTACTTAACATAAATATAATTGTGTTTGCTCCAAGAAGCATTGTCACTCAACAAAAATGTCACCTCATATTTTTGGACTTATTTCTTTCATTTGTAATAGGAATTTTACTGAATTTTCTCAAGTAAATTCTGATGCTAAAAGTGTACCGTTTCACGTTGCATAATAAACTTTGTCAATATTTTCAATAGCCATTATGTTTTTAAAATTTTATATCATGATTCTACTAGAAGATTCAGCTCAAGATTACTAAATTATAGCATATTAAAAGTAATAAGTGATTTTCTCCTTCCGTTAAGTTTCTCATACTAAATGTATCTATACTATAATAATACAACCTTATCTGAAAATGTCTTGTCTGATTCCTCCAAGAACACATAAAATTTATTTCATTACTATACAGTAACACCACGCCTTTAAATATTTTTACAGTTGTGTTGGTAAGTAAAATAAGCCCTCAGTCTTCAAGAGGTCCTTGGCAGATAAAAATCTTTTAAATAGAGGTGCCAATACAGGAATGTCAATATGCAACACAAATCTTTTAATATTAGTCTAAATGATTCTTTATTAACACTAGGAAATTTATTTTTATCTTATCTATACCATCATACTCCTATGTCATAAATAAGTAAATCTTGGAAACATTCAATCTAGTTTCCTATTATGGTGGTATTTACACTGATGTAGGTAATTTCTTCCATTATCAAAAATTTAGTCTGCAAAACCTCATGATTTCTCTAAAGTTTTGGCAATGACACAGCATCGCATCCCTGAAGTTCCTGGCACTATGAGGTGGCAATATGACATATCTGGCAAGAGAGTGTTAATATTAGAAAAAAATGCTAAGAATTCATATTCCCAGACTGTCTATTTAAAAAATATCTGTTTCATTTACAGAAATAGAAGGATTAAGGGAAAAGGCATAAAAGGTCTTCTATAATGAGGTGGGGGGAAATCTTTTTGCTAGTAGTCGTGTGTATAATTAAGTACAAAACTAAGTCCAGTCAAGGAGGTCTATTAAGTCAAAGTGCTAATTACTGTCCATGTATACTCTTCCTTTTTCTCTTACTTTTTTATCGAGGAATTTAGTTGATATGTTTTTTCCCATGATATAAACTCAAGGGAAATAATTTTATAGTTGGGAGATTATTACAAATACCACCACAACAGTCTATCTGTACATTAAATACAAATTGGAAGATACACAAGAAGAATGTGATAAAATGAAAAAGTGATGTTCGGATTTTTAAAAATATTACCTACCATCAGAAGCGTTTAAGTAAAAAAACAATGAAAACTACGACTTTCGTGGGTTTAGATGGATAGATCTAGAGGAAATTGCAAGGGACCAACTAACCCAGTTCTAATCTCCTAGAAACAAGACAGCCTTTCAAGTAAGATCTTGGAGAATTTAGCATACCTGTGACAAATCTTACAGTATCTTCACTTTACAGATGTAGAACTCCAAAAGAAGACAGAAAATACATCAGCCTAGGTCGACTCAGATAAGAGGCCCGGTGTAGCGAACCTCCCCGGAGGCCTGGCTCTCAGGCGATTGCTAAGCAAACATTCAGTCCCAGCTTTTCTATCAGACCGGTTCCCTATGAGAATTAATCTGTATTTCACATTTCTTTAATCCTTTGATGTCAAAGCTTCCTTTCCCTTCTAAATCTATCATCCCGTACTTTCCACCATTTCTCTCTGAAGAAAAGGGTTTTTTTTGTTTGTTTTGGGATTTTTTTTCTGTGTTTTTGTTTTTGTTTTCATGTGAATATCAATTCTTGCCTCTCTACCCACCACCTCTAATACTGCCTTGGGTATTTTCTCCTCTTCTCATTGACAGGAGAAAGGCAGGCTTCCTGTGTCTCAGGAGGCTGTCACTTTATGGTAAATTATAATTTTATTAATACTCCCCAGTGCTATAGGATTGGTAAACTAAATGGCATGCCCAGAACAAGAAGTTTTGAAACTGGCATCATCTATTACCTATTTACACATTGATATAGTGAAATTGCTAAGCAGAAAGGGGAAAAAATAAGGATGATTATACAAGTCAGTAAACCAAATCTTGCTTTAGATATAAAAAAAATGAGAATATTATTTTTTCAAGTGATTACATTATCTAAGGTTATAAATACTTTCAAAATTAAAATGTATCCCTCTTTCTCCCTCTCTCTCTCACACACACACACACACACACACACACAGGGAGAAACAAAATAAATGCTAATGTATATTCTAACATGGAAGACAGAATTCAAAATAAAAACAAAATATTTTTGCTAGCGAGTTCTACCCTATACTGAAGAAGTGTTCACCAATTCCCCTAGGTTTTGTCAAAATTGACGGATTGGAAGTTTGCACATTTTCGTTGCCCCACTGTCAGTGCCTGCTAAAGACATACAAGTAATAAGGAAGTAACACAGATGGGAAGGAGGAAAGTAATCCAAGATACATTTCTGACAAAACTGCTACCACAAATAACTTTGATATCTTCGTTATTTAAGAAATGATAGAATAACTACATTAGAAACATAAGGTTCAAACATATAATCTGCTACTTAAAATAAATAAGCTGTCCACTATTCTTGGTTTATAATTGCAGACACACATAAATAACACGTAGTCATCTTCGGTTTGTGCACTTAATGTGTCACAGGTAAAATAACCTCTTTACAAGACTGATGAAAATATTTAATATCTAAGAATTTAAAAAATCAGACCTTTAGACAAAGATTACAGCTTATGAAAAACGAGTGTTCTTGAATTTGCTTTTCCATGCAGACAATTCTCAAGTTTGATTTTGATTAAATGCATGCACTGTGATGATGTTGGATGGGGTTCAAACCCAGTTTTGCCATTTATTAGCTGTGCCACCTTCATCAAATTACCTAACCTCTCTGCACTACAATTTCCTCATCTGTAAAATGGGCTCAGTATTCCCATCTACCTCAAAGGGTTGTAAGATTTAATGGGTTGGTATTTGTAAAGTGTTGACTACAGTGCCTACCATATAGTTAACATTTTCATGACGTGCTTGTTAATTTTAAAATAGATTTAACTTCCAGTACTGCACAGTGAATCCTTAAGAGGTTATTCTCACCTAAGCCAAATCTTAATCAAAAGCAATAAATATAAAAGACCAAAAATACAGAAAACAGTCCATCTGTGTAGAAAAATTACACTAAAATGATGGAAATAATTGATTAATTCAATCTTTTACATCTGGCCACAGCCCCTTTTAGAAAAGTACCACTCCACCAACCTGACAAGAAATGAACTATATATATATTCTTTTCTTACAAGACATATCCTAAATAAAAATAAAATTAAGAGGAATGAAGAACAAATGGAATTAGTCATCATATGGAATAAAATGCAAAATAAAATATTAACCTCATGCAAAGATGTTAATATATCCATAATTAAACTTTCAGTTTTAATTCATAAAATGTAATTGAATTGAGAATTTAAAAACTTGACATATGATATTCACCACTCTCACAATGAGAAAACCACTTTCTAATTTTACTTCATTTGGCTCCTGCACTGATGAAATGTTTTAAACTCAGAAATCAGTCATTTGAAAAGGCCACAGAGATAAAGTAGAAGCTTCGTGGACCACAGAACCTCACCCACCTAAGTCAGAACTGAACTGTTCACCTGCTTCCTGTGAAATCATTCCTCTGAGCTTATCTACTCACACATTTCTATCAAGTCTCTCACATGGTTTACAAACTAACAGCAGCTTATCAAGAGCAAAATAGAAGAATGAGAAGATGGACACAAATACCTTGACAAATTAAAATGCATGCACGAAAGATTATTCTTTGAAAAGATTAAAGGGTCAAAACACCGCTGGGTACGTGTGGGCATGTGTGCGTCCTGATGCACTCCAGCAGTTCGGGTGCTGGCAACCGTGCTGTGGCACACAACAGTAACGATGCCCAGAGTGACGGCTCTGAGTTATTTAAGACATCGGAAGCATTTTCCATTTAACAAGGCAGATGACAACTTCCTGTTTTTAGTACTTAAGTGCCTTAGGTGGTGAGTGTTTTATATACATTCACTTACAAGGAGCCCACCAGGCACTATTTCAGTGAATCTTTGCATGGACCTAGTGAGATCATCTCACATTTAAGAAGGAGATAGCCAAGGGTGAGACAGTATAAAAACAGCGTGATGTCAAAAATCTGCCAGTAAAGCCAGAGTGTGAATCTAGATGTCTGCGTCCCAGCTATATGCTTTCAGAAATTTGAAAGGGTTAAGCCTAAATGCAAGAAGGCTGTGTTTTGGATTTTTTTTTTCTACTACTGTTTCACATATAAGAACAACTCCACGTAAGTGGGGTCGTAATGAATTTAAGAAATGTTTGTAAAGGAAAAACTTACTTCTGTATTATAAACATTGACTACATGAAATGCCCCATTTTTGTGACCTTGGGATATTGTGTCTGAGGCATATATTCAAATAGGGACATAGGGTGGATTTATTTTCCTTCACCTCCTCTGACTGTCTCTTTTGTTTAGCAACCTGCTCATATACAGCCTAGTCAAACAGAAACCTTCAATCCAGTCATTATCTATGCCACCAGAAAAAGCCTTTGAAATGAACCCAGATGAAAAGGGCCCTTGGGACTGTCAATCACCTCAACTCTTCCATTTTTCACCAGCCAAGCGCCTTATGGAGCCACTGTTATAGCTCAGGTGGTTGATATCTGCCTCAACTTTTCACAACTCTTACTCCTAGAAAACATTCAAGTTCATGCAGAATCTTCATCATTTTATCATCTCCTTCAGTTGTCAGTTCTTTCGGAATGAGCTATTTCAAACCAAAACTATAAACAATAGGTTTCAGAAGTTTATTTTCAGTTCTAATGTTTGCTGGCAGCTGATACTGGGAGTTAAAGACACCACCCACCTGCAAATTGTTTGAAGTTCTAATGTTAATCCCACATAAAGCCTGTTTGTGGGATATTCAATAAACAGAGTGTCTCTCTTTCTACTTCTGTCTTTTGCACACAACTGTGTGTGTGTGTGTGTGTGTGTGTGTGTGTGTATTCGATGTGCCAAGAGTGGCCGTTTTAAGGTGTTATTCTTCCCCAAGTTTTATGGAAGCCTGCACAATACATCTTTGAGTCAGAGAGTTCTCAGCAGGTCTGCTTCAGTTATACCAGATCTTGAAATGCATCTTAAAATTATGGCAACAAAGTTAATAAGTCTTATTTTAATAACATGTTTCAGGACTTTCTGAAAATTAAATAAAATCAATCTGATTAATGTCAATTAAGATATGCTTATATGCACAGATATGAAAAATAAGTAAATTACAAAAAAATACCCAAAACAAACAAAACAAAACACTTCAAGCAGCTTACTTTTTATGGCATACATAGTCACATGAAAATCTACCGAAGCCTTTCATTAGCAAGTCTATATGGGTCACATAATTCCCCTATGACAGTATAAAGTTCTGTTTTGTTTTGTTTTGATAAGTTATATTTGCTGCTAAGGGAAATTTCCTAGAGGTTTTCCAATAGATTTAGAGCCATGAGGACAGGAGCAGAATACCTTTCATATCATTGTATTATTAATACTGCAGACCTCAAATTTTAACCCAAATATTTAAATTAATATCTATTGGAGGAATAATGCATGTTATAGTAATTCTGATCAATATTAATGAGGAACAGCATTCAGCAAATACTAACATAAATCTGCTATATACCAGGTACAATGCTAGACAAGTGAAGAATAAATAGGCTTTTCTCTTAAGGAGCTCAAATCTCATGGGCCACAGAGGGAAGCTATTAAGTAACTGTGCAAAGCGCTATGCTACGGGAAGTTGGATCCACTCTGGGTTCACAGTGGAAGGCGAAGTAAATCAGAAACAGAGGCTCCACGTACTAAATAAGGAATAAGAGTTTGAAGAAAGGAGTGTGGTTCAGGATAAGAGCTGAGCACAGGCAAAGGCCAGAGATGAGCAAGAAGGTAGTGAGTCTAAGTTTCCATGTGACTGGAGCCGGAGAGGCACTGACCACTGAAGCTAACACAGCTTCCCGGTGCGGGCCCCACACCTGCACCACTCTTTCCCAAGGTTCTCGAGGAGCCCTAGCAATGGTTCGAATGTTTGTACGGGTACAGAAAAGAGTTTACCTGGCAGGCCTTAGACTGCCCTTCTCGGAAAGCCTTGCTTGCAAGGCTGGCCTTTGACTGGCATCTGGAAACTTCGCTTTCGGGAGGGTTCCCACCATTCCATAAGTAGTAAGAGTGGCTCACTGCACCTAAACTGTTTATACAAACTAAATGGTTTATGCCAAATACTTGGTTTCCTTTTGCAAGTCTGGAGTTTTGGTACAGCCTAGACAGCAGGTGTCTACATGACCAGCTCCCAATAAAAACCTGGGCACTGAGTCTCTAACAAGCTTTTCTGGTGGGCAATGTTTGGCACTTGTCACAATCCATTGCTTGAATTAAGCATGTCCTGTGTGACTCCGCTGCGAGAGGACTCTTGCAAATCTGTACCTGGTTTCACCTAGGCTTTGCCCAACGGATCTTTT
This sequence comes from Lyroderma lyra, assembly GCA_004026885.1. Classification (NCBI taxonomy): domain Eukaryota; kingdom Metazoa; phylum Chordata; class Mammalia; order Chiroptera; family Megadermatidae; genus Lyroderma; species Lyroderma lyra. The sequence continues at coordinate 49,217 of PVJL010005846.1, forward strand.
ATCTTTGCTGAATTTGCCTCGTATCTCTTCACCATAATAAATCATAGTCATGAAACTGTGAATACAATTAAAATGTCAATTAGATATCTTATGAGTCTTTTTAGCATACTATCAAATCTGAGAGTTCTTGGACACCCCCAACAAATTATGTTTTATAAGATGTTCAAAAGTTAAACAGTTTCGTATTCATGTTCTTCAAGAACTCCTTAGTTCCACAAAATCTGGATCCTCCTCTGGGTCGCTAAGGAAGGGGACAGTAGTGCCAGTGGTGTGTGTCATCAGACATTAAATTGAAGAGACACACAGCAGGATAGCCATTGCAAACATCAAAATATGTTGGAGAAAGACAAAAGTATCACTTTTTCTATAAGTACATCTACATGAGTTTGGATACAAGTTAGAATAAGGAACTGGTACAATTACATTAACAATCACAGGTCACTTCCCATGGGAAAGTAGCTGAGAGAGGAAAGGGCAGAGCAACATGAGGTCTTTTGTGATCTCTGGAAGTCATGGCCAAACGCGCGTACGTGATGTCGCTTCACAAAGTCTTAGCAGCTGTGAGACATTTATGAGCCACTGGCGATGCAGCATGGCCGTACTGAGACTAGCCACGTAAACGTGCTGCCTAGTGCAGCAGATGCAGGAGTGTCATATCAGCCCCTCTGCAGGACCCAGGCCCTCACTCCCCAGCGGCCGCTGAGCCCGTCGGCTGCTGACAGCTTAGAGCAGAGTTCCTCCCAGGAACTGCCTGGTCAAAAGGAAGCTGCTCTCCCCGAGGTTCCAACTCCTTTCTCGGTGCCTGCTGCATGCAATGACTGACCAAGATGGGGGCACAAGAGCTCATCTCCTCCCCTGAATCGGGGGGAAATGAAGCAGGAGCCAAGCTCTAGAACTCCCTGTCGGATTTCCTGACAGCTGTTGCAGCTTCACTCCTGCACACCTTCCCCCTCGCGCTGCTCAGTTCTGCCGTCCTCACTCCCTCACAGTTGCTGTTTCCAAGAGGATCAGTCAATAATCTACCTGCAAGCAAATGTCTACTTCAGAGTGTGTTTCCTGGGAAAATGACCTAACACGGTCGGTCCAGATGAACGAAAAGTGATGGAGGTAGTGCCCCAGTCCTTAAGCAACCAACCATTTAATAGGGCATCAAGGTAGGGTGAGAATATCTGCTCCACGAAACAAGAAATCAATGAGAAAACAAATGGATAATAGTAGACTATGGTGAGTAAAACAACAGGAGTATACAGTCCATGGAGGAAGAAATAAAACTTGGTTTGGTGAACGAAAAGGTGCCTCATAGTAAGGTACATATTGGCATATTCCTTGCAAATTGCTAACATTTTAACAGAGTGAGTCTTTGCCATTTGGGCAGAAAGAATAGTGTGAACAAAGCAAATGACCCAGAGGTGTGTAATGCCAGTGTGAATGGCCTAGAGGGACAGAAGGGGGGAAATGGCATATGTGGGTGGGAAGGGAGGGACTGCCGAATTGTAGAGGCTTGTGACTGCCACAGGAAAATGAACGTAGGTGTGAGGTACTCAGCGTGGGCTTAGAAGAATGGGTAAGCCTGGAAGACAAACCTCAGCAAGAGGGCTGGAGAGCCCTCCCTAGTTGTAATCTCCAGGACTGCCACTCGGGCCGAGAAACCATGAGATGAATAGCAAGGATTCTCAGCAGGCGAGGCTGAACCATGAGAGGAAGATTAATCCGCACTGGTTGGTGATGTTCCTATCAAAGCACACTCAGATACTGAATGAAGAAACACATCTAGGTCTGAGGAACAAACAGCAGGAGTAAAAACAAGTTCAAGGAGTTCTGGGCGGGTTGGAAACCAATGCACTACATAAAGGATTAGAAACACCCTCCGGCACACGGTCAGAAGCTGAGCATTGCCAGAATACAGGTGACAGGCTGGGTGAATTAGAAAGGGATGAAGGCCAGGAAGTCACACTCTGGACAAAAGCAAGTTCATCAGTTACCTAAAATGCATATCCAATCAATAGGACAAAAGCTCACAAGTGGCCTAGATGAAGGAAAGCAAAGATTGTGGCTATTACAGGTAAGAAGGGACAGAGATGACCCTGGTCACTGAGGCAGACAGTATCACAATGAGACACAGGCTTTTAGCCTCAAAGGGAAGACACACGCTGACAGTGGCGTGCCCAAAAGTAAAATGTAAGTAGATACTAATTTGTTAGGTTAAAAAAAAAACAGGTCAATGATTGAGCTCCTATTCCTGATTCCAGGACTCAATGCCATTTTATAACAAGAAGTTTGCAAGTAAGTCAAAAATGTCATAAATGACAGACATAACCACGACTGGTTGCAGCCTAGCTTGGCACGTAAGCGGAGGTCAGCTTCACAAGAGACCATTTGGAATTTACTGTGAGTGCCAGAAGGGGAAGACACCTCCTGGCTGGCTGCTTACCTACCACAGTCACCCGTGATGCTCTTGTCTGAGGCAGGTGGCACCTGCTAGCAGGACTCAGAGAACAAAAATAGCAACCTCACCTCTGTGCCTGGCTCTCATCCATTCACCGACCTTTGAGCCATCTCTCCACAGGAAAGCTGGGACTGGGCAAGCCACAGACCCCGTCTGGACATGCTGCAGGTCATCTGCTTAGACAACCAGGAGCTGCTTCTGTGCTAGCCCGCCTCTCCTCCACGCTCCTTTGGAGTACACAGTTGAAAATTCATATCAAGTTATAAAAACACAATGGGGTTGCTTTCCTGAATGACTCGAATCCAGGTTTATTTCACATCCTCTTGACTGGAGTGACTACAGCAGCAAGACTAACTGGCCAGCTGCCCCAAAGAGATGACCCTGGTCACTGAGGCAGACAGTATCACAGCCTCTCACCCCAATTCTCCCAAGCTCAGGGATTGTTAGCCAACAATTCTAGTAAAGATATGTTCACATGTGAAAATTTTGCTAAGTCGTTGCTCTGTGGAATTGAGCTGTGAACAATTTCTAAAGGAAAACTAAAAAGAGGTAATAAAATTTTATAAAACCTGAGTGCTAAAGATAAAATTTCATATATAGTGAAACAGAGACAGATGATGTTGTGGTCAATGGTGTTTGCAGAATGGTTACTCTTTCCTTACATAAAAGAAACAGAGCCAAGGATGTTTTCAAAATGGAACGCTCTCCCTGTATACAGCTGACCTTGAACAACTTAAGGCTTAGGGGTGCCAATGGCCTGTGCAGCCAAAAAACATATAACTTCAGTTGGCCTTCCCTATAGGCAGATTCCCAACTGCAAATGAAAAAATACCTGTATAACAGAAATTTCACAGGAAACAGGAAAAAAAAAGTTGTGGTCCCTGTTAACAGGAGCTAAGCCTATTAGTGATTCCACTTTATAGTATTCCAACTTGTGTCATTTCACCCAGGTGCTGAGGGCCAGATGGCATGGGTTAGAGTGCCTACCCTCCACTGCCCATCCCCCTGGATTGCCAGCCGAGTTGCTCCTTGGAAAACAATTCTAAATGGCTTGAATATGTTGGTTCCCTTCCTTCAAATTTATAATTAAGTTATCCTTCAAAATAAGTTCAAAAGCTCAGTGGGCAAGAAAATATTCTTTCTTCAGGGTGAAAAGTATTCTTCATGGGAGCTCCCTGGTGGTGTAGTGGCTAAGGTTTCAGCACTGCCAACACTGCAGCCTGGGTTCATTCCCAGCCAGGGAACTACTCACATAAAAAAAAATATTCTTCAATGCTGCCCCTATTTATGAACTAACTGCCCTGCTGGCCACAAATCGGCTGTCCCATGCCCCACCCCCCAAAAAATAAACAAGCAAAAATAAAAGATGCACATGCCTAGCGTACACTACTGAAATGTGTGGTACAACCAGCAGTATGATGAAATGATTGAAAGCCAAGCTTATTGAATAGTCTTTTACAATCATTGGCTGGGACGGAATTGGCTAAATTATTTTAAGTCTAAGTTTCACTGATATACCAAATGCTGTATGCAATTTCAAATTGAAGCTACCAAAAATCAGGAAGAGAGTACCATTCATTGAATACCTGCTATGTATTTTGTTAATTATATCACATTCTCTAACTCAAGTGCTACTATAAGAAAATGCATTTCTCTGGCTTTGTTATTCATTTTGTTCTAGTATAATTATTAACAGAGTGTTTAAGAGGTTGGGTGGTGGAGCCAGACTGTCTAGACTTGCATCGTTAATCTTCCACTAATTAACTAACTGATCTTGAGTAAATCACTAAAACTCCATATGCCTCAGTTTTCCCACATATGCATTGATAATAGTGCCCATTTCATAAAATTCTATTATAGATTGCATAAGTTGGTACACATACAGATTTTTAAACAGTATGTGGCGCACACTACTATTCTCTTTACACATTCATTTCCTCAACTAGATTTTGTTTTGTTACTGATTATTACCTCTGGGACTTAAATGTCTGCCACAGAATAGGTGCCAATAAATATCTGGATAAAAGGATGGATTTAATTTAATCTACACCTATCACTGTTGGGAAGATATCATTATCATTATTTTATAACTGAAGAGTTTGTATCTTCAAGAAGTTCATATGGAAAACAGTATAGCGGTTCCTCAACAAATTAAAAATACAATTACCGTATGACCCAGCAACTCCATTTCTGGGTGTACTGATGGAAATGAAATCACTACGTCAGAGATATCTGCGCCCATGTTCACGGCTGTATTATTTACAAGAGACAAGTGGATGAATGAATAAAGAAAATGTGACACTCACGAGGAAATAGCACAAAGCCATAAAACAGGAAATCTTGCCATTGTGATAACATGGATGGACATTTTGGGCATTATGATAAGTGAACTAAATCAGACACGAGAGAGACAAATACTGCATTATGACCTTACTTATGAGAGGAACCTAAAACAAACCAACTTACAGAAACAGAACTGATTAGTAGTTGTCAGAGGTGGAGGGTGAGAGGTGGGGGAAATGAGTCAAAGTGGTAAAAAAGTACAAGCTTCCAGCTATTAGTAAGCCCTGGGGATGCATGTACAGCATGGTGACTGTAGTTAACACTACTGTATTATATATGGGCAAGTTGCTAAGAGTAGATCTTAAAAGTTCTCATTACAAGAAAAAAATTCTGTAATTATGCAAAGTGTTAGGTGTCACATAAATTTATTGTGGTGATAATTTTGTGATATATACAATATATCAAACCTTACATTGTATAATTTAAACTAATACACAGTTACACATCAAAAAATAAAAAGAAATGCAGCTACTTAGTAGCAGCATGATGATTTAAAATCAACAACCCATGCTTTCCCACTGTACCACATAGAGAAATAGAGTATAATAATAGAAGGCCTTGCTATTGGAGATCATGTGACAGCCTCACTTCAGGAAATGCCCAACAAATGCAGTTCAGTACAAAGTGTTTGTATGTTCAATTTCATTCTGGAGATTCTCATTGTAATTTGGTAATTAGGTATCTCATCCTCAGACTTCTATTTCTAGCATTTGTTCTCTCGCTATAATGAGTACATCCAAGTGAAGTACATTGAGAATTAGAGTTTTTCATAATGGACTGTACTTGAAAAAGGAAAGGCTGTGGAGTGAAAACAAGGGAAGGAACAAAAGAAGACATAAATACAGACAGACTTAGGAGAACGGTCTTCACAAGGTGGCCAGACATCATGCTACCCACACCAAGGTTCTCCTTAGAGAGGGTTCAGTATGAGAGAGACGTGATTCCAAAATTATATTATCCGTGCTAGGTCTGTTCTAGGAAGAATGCCCAGCTGTCACACTAAAGTCCAATCTGTTGTCGGTCTGCCTCAGACACCGGAGGGAAGAATTTGGAAGAGGCTGAAAGGAGTGGAGTAGTTGACAAGAAAATTGATTAAAAACATAGGGAGAAATCTGCCATATGATGGTCCTGGGAAATGCCCGTTACAAGATGCCTCTGTCATATTTCATAGATCAGGCCAAAGGGGATGACTTAGATGGACAAATAAAGGGCATATTGCATTTAAGATATTCTCAAGCTAGGAGTTAAGAATATTTGGTGCTCTTACCACAAACAAGAAATGCACCACAGTGGATATATACTTTCAAGTTGCATCAGTGTGTTTTGAGATAGGAACCTTACAATATGCTCTGCACTCAAAGGATTATTGCTTTCCTGCTTATTAAAGTGGTTACAGAAGCAAAAGGAAACCCATTTTTAAATAAGAAGCTTTTTACATATCAACACATATGGCTAAGTCATATGTTGTCATTTTATTTTTAAAATTAAGCTTTGCTGTTTCTACTTCTCAAATTTATATTGGTCTTAGTCCTATTATTGCTGAGAGGTCATTAACATACTATTGATAAAGACTCAGTTCTAATTCTAATGTGCATTTGCATATCTGAGCTATGATTCACGATCCCTAACTTTTTCTATAGCACCTGCTAGAAATGCACTCTAGGGATGTACACTTTACTGCTCTGCAGAATCATAATTAGCTAATGCTATGCTTATTCCTGCCAGTGCCATCAGGAGCCATAGCCAAACAAGGAAGGGGAGGTGGCAGATGACAGAGGAGGGCAAAAGGATGCCACATGGATGGCACGGCTCAGGACGTAGACTAATAAAAGTAGTTATCTGCAGGTCCCAAATATACCTATAATTCAGGGGCGGGGGAAGCATCCTAATAAAGTGACAGGGACAAAGTAAGAGGTCACACCTTTCTTTCTGCATAATGCTCAGTGGGGCCAATATTTCATACTCCAAGAAGGCAGTTAAGAAGTTGAGATGGTGCAGGAAGCTAATTGTACAAAGTTAGTCATATGCAACTTGAATAATGTTCTTCCTCACTTCTGACACTATGCTCCTCTCAGCTAAACATTCACTCATGATCTTGCTTTCACACATGCTTGAAAGTTACATATATGCAGTTACACATGTACAGATATGCATTCACATATATTACATATACACGTATATACATATACACATTGACTTTATTGTATTAACGAAAATTATGAAAGTTCAAGTTAGGTACTTGAAATTTAGGAACTTAATAGTCTGTGAATCTCAAATGAATAAATTTCCAACAGTGTACAACATGACACCGTTGAGTAAGAAAGAAGATTTAGGCTTATTAGTGGGCCAGGGTTGGGGGCGCTGGGGGACATGCATGCTATTTGTGGGAAGGCAGCTATTCCCCTGTGATCGCAGTAAACCAAGTGCAAGTCCCTGAAGTTTTTCAGTTTCTGAGTGTCTCTCGTGTGCGTGTGCGTGTGCATGTGTGTTCACTTGGTAGGAATGACGATGAGAGGACAAGAAAAGAAAAAGCAGGTGGAGGGGAAGATTAAGAAGTTAAAGGAAATACTGCGAAGATCTTTACTTCTGTAGAATAATTAAAGAGCTATACATTGTGTGGGACCGTGCGGAAAAGAGCTTTAGGGAAGAGACAGACAATAAGAACACATAAAAGTACGTCTGTGGGATTTTCATGGTTCACTTCCAAAACCATCTCATTTTTCTGGTCATCGAAAAGAGCAACTAACTCAGGACCAGGGACTACTAAGCATCAACCTATGGCCAAACCTCTGTATTAAAGCCTGGAGATAGCGAAGTGGTCAAAAGCAGGAAGATAATTGAATACGAACAACCAGACTTCACGTGCAACATCAGGAATACCATCTTATGTTACAGGAGAGGGAAGGGGAGAGGGAAGGGGAGAGTGAAGGGGAGGGAGACAGGGAGAGGAAGAGAGACTATGAAAAACCAGATAAAAGAGTGTTTTTCTTCCTAGGCTGTTTGTTAATAGTGGAAGCTGTTTCAAGATCCTAATAACTAATATTTAAAACAATTATAATACTAACAGCAAACAACTAATTTTTACTAGATGAGTATCAGGTACTTGTAAGCACCGTTAAGTATAACTTGTTGGATGTTACCCTCCTAATGACCCCGTGAAGCAGGTACCGTTATTATTGCCATTGTACTGGCGAGGAAGACGGAAGCATAGAGTAGCTAAAGTGCTATGGCTCAAGGTTCACAAGTATTCTCCGTGGAGTTGAACCCAGGCATCTGGCTCCACACTGTGCTGCGTGCAGCAACAGCGAGGGTGGAGCACTTACTATGCACAAGAAACTACTCTAAACAATCTACTTATATAACTTCACGTTTTCTTGAAGCCCCATGAAAAAGTTCCTCCATTTTTGCATATTTGCAACTGAGGATCGAAACCTGTCAAGGTAATACATTTTCTAAACAGCACAGACTGAACTGAAATCTCGACTGTGAAATGCTCCAAGACCATTAGGTGACAGAAGTCCCCAGTACTTCCATAATCGGTATAACCGTCCTGCCACTGGACTACTGACAAATTCTTGACCTCATTTAAAGCACCTGGCCCACCCACCCTGGGCTTGCACACCATTCAGAGGATTCTGCCACCCATCCATATACATATACAAGCTCATGTGTTCAAACTCATGAAATAAAAATACTAATTTCATTTATTGAACCACATGTATTTAAATACTACATGTTTCTCCCATGGTCTCCCATGGTACCACTTAATGACATTTATTTATGTCTAAAATATTTCTTCTGAATTGGTATTCTCACTTGGTTCAAATGTCAAATGTCACCTCCTAGAGATACCTTGAGAGAAGAGTAAATTTTTTGATGTCTAGAATATTTTGACACCTTTCAGTTTATTGATTCTGACAGAAGTGGATTTGGAGTTTTCATTATCTAATTTTGACTAACCCCACCCTCAAAAATGGGCTAAAAGATTTCTGCAAAAAACCCCACAGGTCAAAAGTAATATAATTAAAACTAGTGAAAGCAAATAAAAAAGAAACAGAGCTGGTAGGAGAACCTTGTCTGCCAGAATACAGGATAAAAATTATGATAGCCTAAACTGATATGGCTCTTATGAAATATATTTATAACATTAAGCAAAAACACAAATATTTCATAACATGTGTATATAAGATAAAATGATTGCTTAAAATATATTTCACATATATAATTCTATATATTTTTACATAATTTGTTTATCAGTCAATTTTCATATTTTATAAATACATGTTAGTACAGTGTAAGTAACTACACATATATTTGTAGTGTGTGCTAAAATATATTTTAATGCCATGGATGAGATATCAAAAAAGTTTGTAATACTCTATTCATTCCGGAAATTACATTTAGCTATAAGTGAGTTTATCTTACTTTCAGGGGCAATTATATGAGGGCTGTCCAGAAAAACTCCAGCCATAAATGCCTCTATTTTTCATATTACAGGGCTGGATAATTTCCAGACAGCCCTCGTATATAAAATAAATATACTGAACTAAGACTGATCTCCTTATAATAAGAAAAACAGTGGTATAACACATGAAACTGAACTACATACATAGTTCTGCATTTTTGTCTTAGTTCTCTAACAGGCTAGTGAAAAATAACATTTAAGGCCGCCTTCCATCGAATGCTACGACCATGCCTGACAATAGCAATCCTTCACGAACATTAATTTTATTCCCCACATCAATCCCGTGAGATAACTAACAAACCCAGTAGTAAAAAAGAACTTTGAAAAAAAAAGAAAAATAGTTGTCTTGTCACTAATAAAATAAATGATAAACAACATAAAACTATTATTTTGACCATTACCTTAGCAAAAACAAATTGTAATATATTCTGTCTATTATTAAGGAGGATATGAAAACCAGTACTCTTAGTACCAGTTATTAACTGTGCATCCTTGGGCAAGTTAATTAACATCTCTTGGGTACAATTTTTCCACATTTAATTCTTCAATTTCTTTTTGCATAATGAGAGCAATAATGCCATATATCTTAAGGACTGCTGTGAGAATTAAATATGTTCATTCACGTGAATGTTTATTCACAAGACTGCCTGGCACATAAGAACCCAGTAGTGTTAACTATTCACTGCTGATAACAAAAATTATTTTGGAATATAAGTAGAAATTATGTTTCAAAACCCATAGAGGGGCTCATTAACAATATTCTCTTCCTAAAGCTCACTTTTCCTAAGGGAAATATACAAAATTTTGGAGAAATACACACATACACAAACACAAACTTATTTATTTTCACTATATTTATAATAGCAATAAAATGTGGGGAAAAGCAAATTCTCTACACTAAGAGGATTATATTTTCCTCATTAGAAAGGTAGGCTAAAACTAAAAATGATATTAATCTTGATCTTAAAGTCTTTACCTTAAAGACTTTAAAATATGGAGAACAATTTAGGCCATAATCTGAAATGAAAAAGAATAAGTTAGCAAATTTCACATGTATGTTTATATTTTTACATTATCACAGCGCTGGACAAAGCTACATGGGTAACAGATGTGAAGGAACTGTTTTAAAATTATAATGGTGGTTTTATTTGGTTGGTAGAATAAGTGTGACTATTTCCTTCACCAAACATGTTTCAGTTCCTGCACTGTTCACCTTAAAACACACATAGGAGTTCTGACAATTTCATGAACTCATCCTAGAAAAAGTGCTACACACCTCACTGCTAAATAGCTTTAAGGTCACCTTCGAAGCACTCCCCTTGGGAAGCTATGCACCACCACCAGTGCCTAGACCACCCTTCAAAGCAGTTTTGGAACTCTCTTTCTGGAATGGCCATCAGAGCTGTCGTGGTACCCAAATTCTGACAATTAAGTTCACAAACTCGCCACCGTGCTCTTATGTTGGCAGCACCTGGCACCTTACTGAGTTGTTGGTACAGTGCTGCCAACACATGCACACGGTGGCAAGTTCGTGAACTTAATTGTCAGAATTTGGGTACCACGACAGCTCTGATGGCCATTCCAGAAAGAGAGTTCCAAACTGCTTTGAAGAATAGACCAGGCGCTGGCTTCGTGCATAGCTTCCCAAGGGGAGTGCTTCGAAGGTGACGGCAGTGATAGTCAGCCATGAGGTATGTAGCACTTTTTCTAGGATGAGTTTGTGAAATTGTCTGATCTCATATAGTGATACTTTCTGGCATTTTCTTTACTCCTTTGTCTCTGGCCCGGCCTCACTCAGCTTAATCATGATAAACTGATAAAGAACATTTTTTGGAAAAGCTGAGATTAACTACAGACATCATTTCTAACTTTTTCTTAACTGAATGAGTATTGTTTATAGAAGGTGTGACAATAATTTTTGATATTTTTTGTTTGTGAACTCACTTCTGAGATTTTTATAATAAATCTTTTGTTTGGCAATAGCTCTTATTGTCTAAGGTTGCTAAGTAGTGTGAACAGTATGAATAGTATATCTCCCAATATTTAAATCACTTTAGAAAAAAAAAAACTAGTAAAACATAAAAGGATCCAAGGAGTAGGAAGAAAAGGAATATTTGAACAGTCCTCCATTTCCTTTCTTTGAATACCAAGCCTGCTTGCCTTTTCATAGAAAACATTAATAGTGTGAGGTTTTCATCATTCAAATTACATCTCAGTTAATGAAATCCCCACTATTAGAATCACATGCATTTATCTAATTTTTGACAAAAGAAGAAGAGAGAGAAAGATTAAAGGGGTTTTGATAGTTTTGAGGAAAGAATGCCTTGCTCCTACCTTTCCCATAATATAGACATGAAGGTTAATGAAAAAGATTATAAACACCTATGAGAATGTCATTAGTATGGAAGATACTTCCCCCCATCTCTTAGCATAAAACCGGTGGATTCCTACTTGTTATCAAGATACATGCATTATTCAGACTTGTTTTTTCAATACCTGAAATGTGCAGCAATTTATGAGTAATCTTAGCCAATCAGAGAAATAAATATTTAAAGCAATTTCCTAAATACTGTATTATTTACGGTCTTTCAAAGATCAAATCACATGAACTTTTATTTTCATTGTGTTATATACATGCTGAAAGCGTTCTCCTGAACTGCATGTACTTACAATAAAAAGACATATTTTCATTAATCACTGTAGTAATGCTCTTTTTTTAATCCTTTTTTTTGTATTGTGGTATTTTTCCATTGCTGGATGGTATTTTGTTTTTAGTGGGTGAATATTTTCATGCCAAAGCATTTGAAAACATTCCAGAGAGAACTTCACGTTGCATATTTTCTAATTTTTCTATTGTTAAGTTTCATACTTTTTAAAGCTCTGCTTTGAAGAGATTTATAATTAAACATTGAAGATGAAATTTTACTTGTTACCTACACAGTCTGCTAAACTTTAAGCAAGGAAGTAAGGATGAAAGTCATTCTTTTGTGCAATAAATATTTATTGATTCCCTACTGTTCTAGGCACTGGGTTTATAGAAAATAATGTTAAATAAGAGAGGTGTATCTCTGCTTAAGATACTTACATTCTGGTGGGTGAAGTACCCTTCTCTTTTGGAAGCCCTAAAGCTAGGTGCATTTCTAAATGTGTAGCAAATTGACCATGGGCTTTCTTCTTGCCACTGCAAGAGTTGGAGGAGACACTTCACCATTCCAACTTGCATTTCTTCCTGCTTTTTCTTTTATCTATATAGCCTGAATACAGAGGGTGGTGTGGGTAGATCAGTGTTGGAGGACAACCTGGAGAGGACCTGGCCCAGCCAATCAGAGGCTCTTCAACCCCTCTCCTGTCTTTGAAATTTACACTCTGCCAATCATTCCCTCACTAGAGGCTGTGCCAAAGAGTTAGCCCTGACAGGAATGTGTTGTTGAGACCACCTGGACAGTGTACATGACTGAACCTAGGTAAGGCCTCTATATAAACTTTTGAGATTCTGGCCAATGGCTGTGGAGATCTACTCATCTGAGAATGCCCAAAACAAGCCTCAGTAATAAGTTTCCTTGCTTGCTAAACCTGCCACCGACCAATCTGGAGTGTTCTGTCATTCTTTGCACTTTCCAACCCCTCCATGTATGGGGGCCTTTGTGAACCAACAAACAGGAGAAATTTTTTCTTCCCCCCTCTTTTCTCAAGTCCATAGTCAATTGCTATCAATTGCTAACAATAGCATAGAGGCTCATTTCATGTAAGGCTGGCTTCCACAAGCTCTGAGAGTACAAATCCATCACCAACCTAACAACAACGCAAACAAGAGAAAACTGTGATTGGCACAAAGGCTAGCAGTGGCAGAGTCAAAGGATGTCTCTGAAAGCCAAGTTGTTAACATGATCAGCTATTAGGATTATTTTTCCTGATCCTTGTTCCATCAGCTCAGAGACTCAGGGAGAATTAATCTTACTCTCCATTTATCATGGTCCCTGCCTGCTCCAATGCTGTGCTGGATACAAAGAAATATAGTTTAAAAGTCATGGCCTCTGCTCACAAGTAGTTTATGTCCTAACGCTGAAATTTCTTATAGACCAAAACAGTGAAAATGATGCAGCATAAACTCAAAGAAAGCTGTATGTTTTGCAATGTTTCCCTTTGCGCTGTGAGGTTTGGTAGGTGATGAATTAATGAGTCCTGGCTCTGGACGCACCATGATAGAGAAGAGTTGCTAAAATCTATGCATAATTAAGTACAGATAATACAACCAGAATATTAAAATGGAAAGACAAAGCTAATAAAGGGGTGCCCAGAGAATCTATCTAGACCAGAGACCTAGCCTAAAACATGTGTGAAAGACAGATGACCCGTCGAGAGCTAAAACCTGTTGGAAGGGCAGAATGAGAAAAGCAGCAGGTAGAGCCACTTACTTGCTCAGATAACAAGTGGCAGCAATGCAGCAGGGTCAGGAGAATGCATTTCCAGACACTGAGCACCCACTCATCGCCAGGAACTGTGGTGAGCATTGGAGCTATCTACAAAGGCCTGGAAAATAGGAAAATAAAAATTCCCTGCTCTCATAGAGCTTTGGTTCTAGGTTTCTGATAGTGACAGTTTTAAGGAGCTAATAAAAGGAATAATGGAATGAAGGCTGATGCCAGATTAGGTAGGGTTAAATAGGGTGGAGGTCCCGACTTGCAAAAGTCAGGGAAAGAATATTTCTTCTAGCCAAATATATAATACTACTGCTGTTATTATTACTCTTTTGATTTCTTCCTTGTAAAGGCCATAAGATAGTGACTAGCTTGATATGTTACTGGACCAGAAAAGTGACTATGATGAGAGGGCTTGCATGGAATAAATTTAGAAATTATTCTACTAGCACTTGGATGACAGGTGAATTTGATACAAGAAGAGCAACAGTAAGATTTGCACTCTAATACATGAACTTAGCTGCAATCATTGCATAAAATGCTACCCCTTTTCATCAATATTTTTCACCACCTGTGATTCCAATGTTTTATTGTATATAATAAATCTATAAACACATAATAAATATATTTTATATATAATATATATTTGTTATAAATACAATAAATAAATATATTGAAGGTGGCAGTACTTCAGAATATTCTCAGAATATTTTCAGTTTATGCCCTTTTGTTGCCCTGAGTTATTATCAATAGTATCCTCATTCACTCTCAATAAGACAAGGAATAACAAGTGCTGGAGAGGATGTGGAGAAAAAGGAACCCTCACACACTGCTGGTGGGAATGCAAACTGGTACAACCACTGTGGAAGACAGAGTGGAGGGTCCTCAAAAAAACAAACAAACAAACTAAGGGGTTCCCTGGCAGTGTAGTGGCTAGGCATTGGTGCTCTCTACACCATGGCCTAGGTTCGATTCCTAGCCAGGGAACCACCAAAAAACTAAAACAAAACAAAACAAAACAAAAAACCAAACTAAGAATGCAGTTACCATATGACATGGCAATTCCACTTCTGGGTATCTACCCGCTCAAAACATGAAAACCTCAGTCTGCAAAGATATATGTACCCCAATGTTCATCACAGCACTATTCACAATGGTCAAATCATGGAAGCAACCAAAGTGTCCTCTGATAGATGACTGGCTAAAGAAGCTGTGGTACATTTACACAATAGAATACTACTCAACTATACAAAGAGATGAAATAGGGCCATTTACGAAATCATGGATAGATTTAGATCATCATGCTAAATGAAATAAACCAGACAGAAAAAGCCAAGAACTACATGATTCCACTCATATGTAAAACACAAATTTGAAAGCAACAAAGAAACAAAACTCATGGACACAGTCAATAATTTAGTAGTTACCTAAGGGTAAGGGGGAGGGGTGGGAGAAAAGGGACACAAATACATGGTGATGAAAAGAGAACTGACACCGGGTGATGAACACCTAATACAACATGTAGATGATGCACTGTAGAATTGTACATGTGGAACCTATGTAATTTTTACTAGTCAATGTCACCTCAATAAATGTAATAATAAAAATATGTCCTGATTTAGACCAAGGTGGCCAAACTCTGCTCTGTACAGGGCCAGTGAGCAAGCAGTTTAGGCTTTGCATGCTGAACAACTAAATTCTGCCCGTATAGCACAAAGCAGCCACAGACAACATGTAAACTAGTGAGTGTAGCAGTGTTTTAATAAGACTTTACTTATGGATACCAAAATTGAAGTTCATATAATGTTCATGTGTCAGAAAATATTATTCTTTTGATTTTTTTTGCAATCACTTAAAAACATAAAAATCATTCTTAGCTCACAGGCCATACCCAGGTGGTTAATTAGTGCCACTGGGTGTAGTTTGCTGATCCCCCATGCAGACGATGAGGAAGGTGGTGACTCTTATAGTAACTAACATTTATTGAAGGCTTACCATGTGCCAGGAAATCCTCACAACAAACCTATGAGGTAAATACTGATATTATATATTTTTGCAATGAAGAAACAGAGGCATAAACAGAGGCAAGTCTAAGGATCTCACTCAGGTCTCCACACTAGTAAGTGGCAGAAAGCCTATATGTAGAGCCCACATTCTCAACCACACTGCTAAGTACATCACAATACACCTTCTGAGGGACATTCTTCTTTCTCATCTTTTTTTCTAATTCTTCCATATTTTTATTCTCTTTTTCTTCATTACTCCCTCTTGTTTTTTTTTCCATGCCCCCCTTTCTCATCCTCTATCAAAATTATAATTAAAACCAAGTTACACACCTAGGACCAAAAACAAACCAAAAATTAGACTGCAAAGAATAAAGAACCAGTGCTTTCATTCTAAATAGTCATGGTTCTTCAGAATTTTTAAACACAATTATTTCCTTCATATTCTTCAAATAAAATCTCTTTTCTCCCTAAGCTCTAGTTTTTTAGGTAGATATGTATCAATTATTTATTTTCACTGTATTTCTTTTTTAACAACCCGTATGATAAAAGTTGTCTTCTTTGCAATTGTCTTATGAGCAAATCCTTAATTCTTTCCTCATATCTATAATGAAATGGTATTAAGTTAAATGAAATCCAGTAAGTTACTCTGCATTCTTAAATATATGATGCACTATAGTCCTAGTGCATCAAATTGGAACTCTTACTACCATATTGAGGGTTATAGGTTCTACATTTTAATGCTCTTTAAAAATCAATTCTTGGAATACAACTTGTTTATAAATTGGGGCTTTCAGTATTCTCAGCCACAGTTCTTTATGGTTTTAAAGTATATGACAAGTGTTTATTTAATGGTGGCTATCTATTTTGATAGTACAGATGGATAAAAAGGGGAAGGCACTTAATTCTAGGACCACTTTCACTGTTGAAGCTTCGTGCCAGCAAAAGGCTGCAGTAAAGCTCAAATAATTTATAAATGTCAGCAAAACCCTATGAACAAATTACTGCTTGAGTCTTTTTTTTTAGTGTCTTTTATTTGGAAAAACATATACTCTTTAAAAGAGAAAAAAAAAAGATGCCATTTTATTGTTGATATATGCCACCATTTTCCACTAAATTGTTGTTAACAAATAAAAAAAGTATCAACTAGAAGCTGCCAATTTAAGTCGCTCATGCCATACCAATTTCTGAAAATGTTAGAGTGGCATTAAAATCAAAGATGCATTTAAGGAGAAATATGCACTTAGTTTGGAGGGATGAATGAGAACAACCTGTTTGGTTCATATCAAGCTTGCAGATTTATCAACACTGGGCATGTAAGGGAAAGAGAGCTAGTGTTTATGAGCTCTCTGAAAGGATTGATTTTTACAAGTCCCTGATTTAGCTGGAAGGGTACCTATATATTTAGTTAGCAAGAGGGTTAATGCATTCAACCTTTTGAAAAATGCACTTCTTTACATGCATATAACATGATGGATAGTTAACTGAATGTACATAGGTAAACTTAGGTGAAAACAAATTAATTGGAAGGTACAGGGTTTACTGTTTATTTTTTTTCTTGATAGATGGATCTCATTATTTTTGTTGGGCAGACAAAGCCATAACAGTTTCCAGCGAAAGGAGAAGTGACAGCTCCAGGAAACTGCTTACAGATGGACAGCCAGCAGGCTAAAAATATTACTTGTGTCCACCTCATCAATAAGCTGGCTCCATGAAGAGTGGCAATTATTCCTTTCCTCTTGTGCTGCCCTCTGAGAGGCATGAAGATGATTACTGCTAACTAGATATGTAGAACAAAATACATACAGTAACGCAAACTCATTTACTAGGACAAATCCATATCGGAGAGCACCACTGCCTTTCATGCCATTATTTAAAGTGGCAACATGTACCCATCAATATCTTAGAGGATTATGCTGATATTGTGTTTTGTTACAATTCTATTAATTATTAATGATGTACATTTATTATTCACCTATATTTAGAGTCTGCATTATGCACTGCAAAGGAGAAAAGAAACATCACTGAGTTCTCAATCTTTCATGCATATAAATGTCACAAGAACTAGCCTTTACCTTTCCTTTGGCCATAGAAGATTTTTAAGTTTTTTGTGATAATAATACCAAAATAAATGGATAACAATAAAATTTCATATAAATTACAAACAATCAAAGCTTGTTAAGGATCAAGAAACAAGATACATAGCTTTATTGCTTTTTTAATATGAAAAAAAAAATGTAGCACCAATTACTGTATGGAACTGAAACAGAAAAAAAACCTTCTCAATTAAAGGCACTACAAAATAAATGACAGTTTCCAGGCATCTGCACAAAGCTAAAGGGATTTCAATGGCCTCATTACTTTTATTACCCTGCATTGCTCAGCCAAACTACTGCAAGGTTGTGTTTAGGCATAGGATCGTGGTATCCTTGTAGAAAAGTGGGCAATGGATCAGCTTACCTGTTAACTGTAGGACAGACATGCGAAATCAGAGCATAGCAAATGCTCTATTTAGACATTCATCCTGTTTTATGCAGATAGGATCAGCCCAGAAAGGAGATGATAGAAAAATGAAAAACAATTTCAAGCATAATAATCAAATCTTGACATATTAGATCATCTAGTTCAAGGTATTTGAAGCTATACCCATTGCCTTTCTTTTTTGAGCATTCCATTTCCTGACTTTTATATTCTAAAATAGACAAAAATGTTGCATTTTTTGTTAACTTCAACGCATGACAGAATACCGAAGTGATTTTTTTTAAAACTAGTCTAAATGAGAGAACATGCCCCATGCTCAGCTAAAATGTTCAGGTTCTTCCTGGGCTTGAAGGTCATAGTGACTAATTGTGCTGTGTTATTCTAGAGTTGTACATTTATCCAGTAATCAGGCATTCCACTCAGGGCTGCCATGACTTGACTAAGGGGACCCTTGTTCCCAGTTTTCCTAAATATCTAGTCTCTGAGGATAAAAGAGAAGAGTTCATTTAAAGGTGAATTGCCTTGCTGAGTTTAAAAAAGCAGTGGCTAATTAGAACAAGCAATAACTAAATATCCTCCACCTAATTCTCAAGTCACCTGCCCATTTTTAAATTCAGTCTTATAAAACTAATTGATTTTTCAGTCCATGACACAATTATTGTTTTTCTTATTTAAGAGATTTTCAGGGTACTAGTATCTGAAAAGAAAATAGTATCCATGGAACAGTACCATTGTGTTACTATATTTTAAATTTATGCACTATTTTTATGCTGCCTTTTGTAATTTCATGAGAAAGGAACAAAATGCAGTGATAATTTAAGAGAAAAGGGGAAGTTAAAACTTTGTGAAATTGAGAATATGAGTTGTTTTTCTCACCTCCCTATGATGAAAGAAAATTTTGTTCATCACAGGCAATATGTAAAACAAACCAGGTCAAATATAGTGTTAGAAATACGTTTCACCTGAACTTAAGCCAAATTTGTAAATTATTTTTCTAGCTGAAAACTAACATCCAATGGCAAATTAATAAAGATTATTTACCTTTGAATTATTATTGATATATTCCATCAAGAAAATCCTTTGGTCATTATCATAGGACCCATTTAATCACAAGTGACAGAAACTCAACAAAACATCATTGAAACTTTGGGTTCCTCTAATCAAGTCAGAGGAAGGGCAGTGATGGAGCCAGCGCACTGGAATCGAGGACACAGGGACCTGAGGGCGCTTAGAATCCCTCCCCTTCTTTTCCCTGCTGCTCACACCCTGAACGAAAGGAAAGCCGGGTTGTGTGTTTAGGGGCTGTCCACTGTCGATAAAGAGCCCCTTCCTGAATCACTGTGACCAGCAATCTGGGTGACAGGGAATTAGGTTTGCTGGGAGACAAAAGTCTCCCACTCTGACATTTTGACTAGGGTGAGGAGAAAGGGAAAATGTTGCTCAAAACTCACAAAGTCTATTCTCAGGAGTCCCAGACAGAGAAAAGCACTACCTGACACGCCCGCTGCATGTTACCAATGGACTATATAAAGGCAGTCAACGGTGACATTACAGGTTTCTTCTGTTTCTGGACTAACTGTTCTAGCTTGCTCATCTATCCCAAAAACATTATGAACATGATTAGAATCCAGGAATGCTCTTGCAATACATTCACACCTTTTGCTTAGGTTACTGTCTGAGTAAAACTTACAAAGTGAAATTCGCTTGCCTGGACATGCTTACCCTTTTCTATCTCCACATACAGATCACTTGAGTCACAGATGAAACAGTGGATTTAAGACCCATTTGCAAAAGCCTGTCTCACACACACCTTCTATTATAAGATTTTTTCCCCTCTGATTTTCCTGATCCTCTTGTTAACTGAAAACGGTCTTTACCATTCTTTGAATACTTCTAAATACTTTTTGGTGGATAATTTTGGGCACTTACCATATTATGCAATCTGCTACAGTCCTACATACAAAGAACTTATGGTTTTTGTACAGCTTACCTTGTAAAGCTTATATTTTTGTATTTGGGGGCAAAAGAATTTTATTTGTAATTTTAATTGTTGTAACTTTTGCATTAGGACATCCAGTATTAATAATTGTAATTTATTTTGGTTAAGAATTTAATAAAAGTCATAAATTTAGTTTCTACTCTCAAGAGTAGAAACTTGGTTTCTAAAAGAAACTTTAAAAAAGCAATCAAAGAAAATGCTTACAAACATAAATATGTGTGTATATGTAAAAATCTATGCTCCTTGACATTGCTGTTTTTTCATTAATTTATTGGTGTGACATTGGTTGGTAAAATTACATAGCTTTCTTAATAGGGCATGCTATTCTCATATTAGTGAAATGCTTGCAAAAAGGTCTGGATTTATGTCACCTGACTGAAGACATCACAAATAAAGTAGATTTTTGGGGGGTTAAGCAAAAATGTGATGCTTTCTTCTGAAAACAATACACCCATGGCTCAAGACATTCCGGTTAAGTCCTGTTATTTTAAAAGATAATGAAAATAGTTATCCAAGCTGTTATTGATATGATTACATAGACACAGCCTTACTTTACAAATGCAATAACCATTTTTAGATTTTTGAGTATCGCCTGCAAATTATGTACAAAGGAGTATATAGATTCAATCAAGTGTAAACCTCAGTGACATGATACCATACATTAAAATGCAACTGTTTTTGTGTGTTCCCTTTATCTCTCCATCCTAAATTCCTACATTCCAGGGACAGTTACTTTATGTGTGTAATATATATCTTCCCCAAACCACCTTCTTTGTGTACTTATATCTACCTACGAAATATACATACAGGTCTGGCAGAAGTAACGCCCTTTTTAAAGTAGTTATGTTAATGTAGTTACAATATGTTACAGAATTACATGCTTATGATTTGGTAAATATAAAAGGGCCGTTATCTGTGCCATACCCTATATATTATTTTGTGTATTTTTTGTGTTTATATGTTTGTTTTGTACATATTTGGCAGTCTATATGTTCTTGTGAAAATTGGTATTTTGACTAAAGCTTATATAACATCCATGCATGTTGATAAAATATGGATGTCATTAATCTCTTTATACACTTGCATCTTCTGTGATTTTGCCATTTTTACTTATCCATTCACCAACTGATGGACATGGAGGGTGAACCTTTCACTGATACAGACAATACTGAAGTGAACTTACACAACACAGATCTTTTTGTGTATATTATTTTCTGTGTTAAATTTAATTCATTTTTTAACACTGTTTTATTTGTAAGGGTCATTTTTCTTATAATACTTCATGTTCTAAGGACAAAACACTCAAACAAATTAAAGTGTGCCAATGAGAATACACTGCTTTATTTTTTCCATTATTAATATACACCTGATGTTGAAAGAATTTAGCATCTGAAAATACATGAGGGGAAAACAAATATATATTTTTAATTGAAAAGGAGCTGTAAACTTAATAGTCAACTCAAAGAGAACATGACTGCATCTTCTACCCAAGAAAGATATGTAAATCACCGACAAATGTAATTAAACAATTCCCACAACAGTATCTTCAATATAAAATAATAACAATAAATTTATAGTTCTTGTTTCTATAAATGAGTTGCAGAATAAAACAGTGGGGTACTATTGAGTCAGTATGCCTCAAAGGTAGTTGAATTACACTAGGGAAATAAGAATTTCTTATAAACTCAAGGTTTGGAAGCTGCTACCAGGAAGAAATTAGTGAAGATATCAGATAATAAACATGAGTATGTCACTAATTCAACTATATAGTTCGACAGCCTCACATAAGTAGTTGTGCTAGCTTACATGAGCATGAGCTACGATCCCGTAATTGTTTATTGGAATGAGCACTCAACAGGAAATAGAAAGGCTGGGTTTCAATTCTATCTGAGTCTCTTACAGATTGCATATAACTGGAAAGATCATTAAATTATTTGAGCCTCACATTCTTTATCTTTAAAATGGACATAACAGTTCCCACCTCACAGAGTTATTCTGAGTATCATATATGTGTGAAAATTATAAAATTCACAGTGCTATACAAAAGTTTATAATTGAAATGAATTGTTATTATTGCCACATTTACTATAAATATACCTAGAGAGATACAGACTATAATCTACCATCTAGTTTGGTAATCTGCTCCCCTCCCCACCTCTACCAAGCAGTCAGGAGTTGCAAGTGACATATTGCCATGTGCCACTTCCGACTGCTTTGAGCTTCCTCATTTAGTGACACTTCCACTTCCCCTGTGCCTTGTAAGAAGCTAAATTCTTTAAGCTTTATTTGCTTCTGGCTTTTTATTGGGTACCACTAAAACCAGTGCTTCCAGGGAGACCAAGTTTAAACTCATTTCATTCCCCTAAATGAACTTAACCATTTTGATCAAATAATTTTGGCCCCCTTCACTACATCCCATCCTGTATCTTGGTTCCATAAACTCCTAGTTTCTTCCCCAAGAGAGAGAAAAAAGGATGATTGACCTGTTAACAGAATAAATGACCATTTATAACATCATAAAATGCTACCAGTCACTGGCATTTATGAGTTGTAGTAATAAAAACTGTTCTTTCTGAACTCTCACAGAGCTATCTTCGAAGTCAGTAATAATCACTTTAACAAAATGTTTCATTCCCTTTCTCTGAAAAGCTCTAAGCATCTGAGAGACATTATCTAATTAATCTTAATGCATGAGGAAAGGCTCTGAGGGGGTGTTTAGAAAGACAAAAAAAAATGGTTATAAAAGTTCACCATGACTATCCTTAAAATATTATGTTCAAATGCATTAAAAAATCTACACAAGCCTTTAGCCACAGGAATTTACTTGATCTAAATAGTTTGTGAAATAATATTAATTTCTGTTAACAATTAGCACATGCTATCCATTTAACCTGTTAAATCAGATTACTTCAAAGGCATATCCTTGATCTTTAAGTTATTTTGACGCATGCATTTTTCTTTCTCCCAACAAAAGTATTTAAAGATCTTAATCATCTGCAACATTTCTAAAACTTCTCACTGATTCAACAGGTACAAGTGATTTTACATAGCCCTGGTCCTAATTTTTAGACTTTGTATCATTTGAAATACTCAATTTTTAGAAAAAGAGAAAAAATTAAAATGCTTTCAAATAAATTATATTTAAGAAGTATTGGATGTAAGGATGAACACCCCTACAAAAACTAAGGAATAAACAAAAATTAAAAAAAAAATTCAATTAAAAAATGGGCAGATCATCATGCTAAGTGAAATAATCCAGACAGAAAAAAACTAAGAACCACATGATTCCACACATACGTGGAACATAAAATTAAAAACAACAAAGAAACGAAACTCAATAATTTAGTAGTTATCTGAGGGTAAGGAGTGAGGGGAGTAGGGGAGAAGGGACAGGGACACAAATACATGGTGATGGAAAGAGAACTGACTCAGGGTGATGAACACATAATGCAGTGCATGCAGGATGTAATGTAGAACTGTGCACCTGGAACCTATGTAATTTTTACTAATCAATGTCACTCCAATAAATTTAATAATAAATAAAGAAATAAATAAAAATAAACACACACACATACACACACACACAAAGCCTAAGGAATAAAGATGATGGCAAAAATAAATTTAGCTTACCTAGTTTGTGCTGATGGTGAGGGTACAAGTTGACCATAATTTAACTTAGTTAACCACACTGACTGGGAAAGTTAAGTTATAAAACACAAAATGAATTCATGTGCCAATCTCTTTGTAGGGTGGTTTTCCAGGGAAACCCACTGAGCTCCAAGTTAGGCTGAAGGGAACCCACTGCCCCAATCTTTCTCAATAATGTAACAAGTATATTAAGTCTTTGGAAGAATGATGCAGATATTGACCCTGCTTGTTATACAGCAGGAGGATGGGACCCAGGGTCTTCTCATTAACTCCACTGAATGCAAGATTATATATTTTACTTCTTCTGTAGATACCTCATTCAGTGCTCTGATCAGACAGACTAAGTGAAATACCCTTGTTATACAAGTATGTTCCATTAGTAAATGACCACCAAGAATTTCTTCTGTGGCAAGGCTCATCATTCTTACTGCTTCAGTGTACGAATGCTCCACCAAACCATCAACTCCATGGGATCAAGAATAACATTTTACTCTCTAGTCCCCAATGAGCACATTGTTTGGCACAGTACTGAATACATTCTGAATGGGGGGTAGGGGCTGGCTGGTGGCTTTGATGGGTAGATAGGTGAAGTACCACACGTACTGACTTTGTCTGCAGGTACTCTTCAGAGGCCCAATGGAGTGCTGAAATGCTGGGAGAGAGCTGGAATAATTCAAGAGGAAGGGTCACAGAGACTTTCAGGGCTTCCCTTGCATCTTAGGGTGTATATTGGGAAATATTTCCATACATTGTTCCAATTGAGAGTGCATAGGGCCCTACTTTTCACAATCATTTAGTATTCATTTTTCTAACACCTGTTATATGCAAGAAACTATGATAGGCCATGTACAAACAAGCACATGAGTATAACTTAAAAAGAGCTACATATAAAAACTCTTCCTTCTATTTTTAATATTGGGATTTCTACAATTATATAAATAAAATATAAAGAATTGACTTGAAAATTGCCAAGATTATGACAACTTAGAAATCATTATTGACTATAATATAAAAATGATGTGATCTTATGTCCTACAAAAAGCCTTTATCATCTGAATTACAACCTAAACAATAAGCACAATAAAACGTTTTCAAACAGATCTTAAAAAGTCTCTTTAAGAACATTTGATAAATTCATACTATAAGTTATATTCAATTTATTAAATGTTCCAGTCTTTAATGAGTTCAGGATACAGAATTAATGTGATTGAGAGATACACTTAGGAAAATTACTGTAACAGAATTAAGTGGTTTGTTATATCTAAAAACAAAACAAAAACAGCTTTTCCTTTGTTTACTTTCCTACAGCTGGACTTGACAATAATTCCTTATACCAAAAATGAGAATAGCTTTCAATCAATGATAAACATCTCAGACTCAAAAATATTCCCAAGAACTTAGAGCCCAGAACGCATTTTATTCTCTTGCACATTCTCAAAGTAACCATCAGTATTATGTAGATGCTGGCATACTTTCTACTACTAGAAGAAAAGATTGGCTAGTCAGAAAGGAATGTTTACTGATACTGCCTTAACAGTAGTCAGTTCAGAAAATTCATGAAATATTTAAATTGTCCTCATTCTTTTTATATCAGTTAATCTAGAAACCTGTTTGATCGTGTACAAAGAAGGTAGTCTATAGGGCTCTGTCTTGTCCCTCTTCTAATGTAATACGTTCACAGAACCATCTCAGTCACCCTAATAGCTTCTTCTGCCAGCTAGATGATTCCTTTCTGTGTTGTAACTCGAGCCCAGAGATTTCCCTTCCCTGTATAGTTCTATCAATAATTGTGCCCAATCATAAATGTGATCATGTTTTTCCTTCAAAATCGTACACTAGCGCCACACTGACTTTGGGAAGTGTCGACTCCATATTATGTCATACAAAAGCCTTCATTATCTGAGCTCAGAGTTTGTTGTGGCATAGTCACTGTGCCCACTTCACATTCTCCACTCTAGGTATCCCAACTGCCTCGGTTCCTCTGAATCACAGGCCGCTTATGAACTCTGCTTTTGTCATGCATGGTCCCCTCCTGCAATGTCTTCTCCCACCCCATCTAACCAGTAACCACACACTCATCTTTAAGAGTCACTTCCTCTACTAAGAGGACCTCCTTCTCATGATCACATCAAGACAGAATCAGCAACTCAAATAGACAATTCTTCTTTAATATTTATTTCTTTGTCAAGATATCAGATAACAGAAGAGCTTTCATTCATCATACATTGTGCTTCAGGGCTCTCTTTTTCCATTCAGTTTTACTTTCCTACATCTGAGAAAATACATCCTGAACTATATTATTTTCTCCCTTCCCTTCTATAACTTCTTCACATCCTTTCAATCAATTTAAAGTGGCATAAAGTAAAAGGGTTTAAAGACAAAACTGTAACTTAAGTTAGGCTCATTAGAATTATAAAAATGTATAGGTGTAATGACAGTGTCAATCCATTTTTTACCAAAAATTCAAGTTCTCAAACAATAAGTCATTTTATCTTTAAACAATACTTTGAATGGCCACTTCAATATATTTTTCTGCATTTAGAAATCTTATTTTGGCATAAATAGAGGAGAAAAGTCATACAGATTTAATTTTTTCAGCTACAGTAGGACACATAAATTTATTCTGAATATTTCTCATGTCTTTTCTGATCCTCTTCTGATACTTTAAGATTTACATATCTAGCAGTCTTTGTGTTCCTACTATTACCTAAAAAAAAAAACCCTTATATTTATTCTTGTCTTTATGACCTAATGAAAATGCATTTGTTGAGGGCTTAAGTAATAAGTAGACATCTATATGTAATTGTATATACTTAGTTGCTTCTGTTTTCTTCTGCAAAGTAACAGTGAGTTAAGGACCACAGTTCTAGACTATTCCTTTTTTCTTGCCTGTGTCAATCAGTGCAAAGATTAGCTCTGTAAAGTTTCCTTGAAATATTCCTAAGTAATCTTAGAAATATTCTTCAGTGAAAATAACTTCATTTTCTGGAATTACAAAATTTCAAAAATGTGCTTACTTTTATTTTAAATAAACTTGAATAATTAAATATTTACCTTTGAAACACTTAAATCTAAGCAGTTATCAAACTTGCACAAACCTACAGTAAGTCCTGAGTACTGCTAGAAACTAATGATTCTGCCAAGTCTCCAATTATATATGGTTGTATTGTTTAGTTATCAAATATGCTATTTATTTATTTATTTTAAAAAGAATCTTTCTTGGGGGGGGAAGTAGTTCCCTGGCTGGGAATCGAACATAGGCTGCGGTGTTGAGAGCACCAAAGCCTAGCCACTGCACCACCAGGGAACCCCACCAATATGCTATTTAAATATGTTATTTCGTATATTTAATATGACTTGCATACCATGCATGAATTAGCAATTTAAGAAGAAACAGATAACAAACACAAACATTACTAAGTATAATCTAATATTTCTCTAGTGATTCACCAGCTTCTTTAGGATCACACAGCATTTCAGAGACATCATTAGGAATGTCACTTAACAATGGAATACATCCATGTGGTGGAGATGATGGAGACATTAAAAGTCTATTTGCTAAGATTTTTTAATATATGAGAAAACACACAATGCATAATATTAAGCAAAACAAGTAGAATACTAATCTGAATATCAAACATGTAAAATGTGTGTGTGTACACAGAAAAATGAAAACAAAAGAGCCCAAATTGTAGTAATCTCTGGGCAATGGAAGTACATCTAGAAAAGAAATTTTATTCAAGTCTACAAAAAGAGTGATTCAAGCATCAGGTTTGTTTATGAAAATAAAAGAAGCAAATTTTAACAACATAGTATAGGTCACAAAAATACTTTGATTCTTACAGTTAAAGTGTGGCTTAATAGTCTTTTGAGTATCTTGGGAAACATCTTCCTTCATAAGCAAGAAGAAAGCATCCATGGGCAGATGTGGAAGTGCTCCGCCAGGGGCAGGAGGGTCAGAAGAGGACACTGAAAGCTCCTGAGCCAACTGTGTTAGAATGTCTGATGTTCAATCCAACAAAGATATCAAGGACTGTCAAGACTAAAGCAATATAATTGGTAACAGTACTCACAGCCATATCATGCTGAGAGTGCTCAAGTTTACCCAAAGCATAAAGTTAACTTCCACTAGACCTACTTAGTATTTGATTCCCAGTACTCGGGGGTCCTGAAAACTGAAGAGGTTTGGGGGTCTACCAAAATATGAAGTTAGTCCCCTTCGTAGCCGATCCACTGCTTTCATTATTTATATTGCAATAAGTTAACTATCGCTAGATTCCAAGGGACAGATCAATCAAAGGTCTTCACTCTCTCTCATTGTTAAATCCAGTGCCAAGAATTAGCTGAGTATTAAACACATTGCTGCCGCTCTCTGCTTAAAAAAAGAATTGGTCATTATCCAAAATACCTTGGGTGCTTTAAAGAGTCACTCACCAACTCTTTAAAAGGTGATGACAAATAGATTGTGTGGATTTACAGCAGTGTCTCTTAAATGCAGACTGGTAGCCAGAGGAGAATTTATTTCCTATTACTGTTTTCATTGGTGTGATACTGTGTGGCCCATGACACCTCTCTTACCTCATTAAGGCCATGCAGCTTGCTCTTTAACTATACATTTATAGAGTAAATGGTCACTACTTTCTTTTACTCTATTATTTACTTATTCCACATTATTGTAGACACACAAAATGCAAACATAGATTGACTATCAACAAGTCCAATACATGGGATTGGTAGATAATACATAGTCATTGCCTGCAAATACAGCCTGTTTTTAGAAAGAGCAGATATCTGAGATGCTCCACATTGAGCATTAGGGTCATGTCACATATGTCACAAGGCAAATGCAAAGACCTCCCATCTCACAAACTGGGCTTACATGAAAGTTTTTCCATGATAGAAAGTAGATTGTGAAGGGTTAACCAGAAAGTATCTCATGAGGGAATGAAAAGAGTACAGGTATGAGCCTTTTGCTCCAAACCTAAGATTGCTCATATAAGCTCTGTCTTATCTGACATATGGAATGAGTTTTTATAAAGCAGGGATGGCATTTTGAACAGTTGATATACCCTCCGTCACTGTAACAGATACCACAGAACTACTCTACTCTACTCTTTGACAGCTTTTTAGCAAGCACATGAGCGACAGGTTGAAGAGCCCACTTATCACATGGAGAGACTTGTGAGCTCAAAGCCATGCTCAAGTTGCACAATCTTTTTGCACAGCATTACATCTATCAGCCAGTGGTCTTCAGTAGTCTCCTACATTTAGCATCCATCAAGACCACCTGGACAACTGGCTGAAGCTCAGCTTGCTGAGCACCACCCTAGAGTTTCCGATTCGGCAGGTCTGGGATTTTGCATTTTTACCAAGATTTCACGTAATTCTTCATGTTGCTAGTCCAGGGATCATATCATGAGAAGCACTGCTGTAGACAGATCCAGTCACTACCTGACCCAAATGTTACCTTTCCTGCCATCTCTTTCTCCCTCCTTTCCTCTTTCTCTCTTCTCTCTCTCTTTCCATAATTATTTTTTATTTGAAAACTGTGTTCATGGCACAAAGTTGAATAAAAAACACCCTTCTTACGGAAAACACTCTGTATGATTCTATAATATAGATACATGATATTATACATTTGTCCAAACCAATACACTGTATAGTACCAAGAGTGAATCCAAGGTAAACTATGGATTGTAGGTAATTATGATGTGTCCGTGTAGGCTCGTCAGTTGCTATAAATGTGTATGCACTGTTGGTAATGGGAGAGGCTACGCATTTGGGGTGGGGGCAGGAGTACACGGAAAACCTCTGTACCTTCTCAATTTTGCTATAAACCTGAAACCACTCTAATAAACAGTCTAAAACAAAAAAACACCCTTCTTATATTTGAAGAGCCATTTTTCTCTACCAAATACATAGAAAAGAATAAACTAAACAGTGTGAAAGATCAGTTTTTTATCACTTAATTCAAACTCTCCTCCTCTGAAATCTACTGTAATAAGAAATATCCAAAGGGCTTATGCAGAATCAAGAAGGGTCAAGGGGTCAAGAGAGTTTGGGTTAAACAAAGTTAAGTGAGTTTCTTTGTTGGACAACTTCTCAGAATGTTAAACGAGCTAACGTGCACTGTGACTCTCCAAGTACTAGTACTAAGTTTTTTTTTTACAAAACTTGTTTCATTATAGAATCATTTTGCAGTGCAATAATGGTGTTTTGGGAATATAATTTGTGAACTAGTATCATTTTCCCCAAGGACTCAGGTAAGTGATTGATTTAAATTAGGTAGAGTCATAGTTCTTTTAAATCACTTTTAAAAAAGCCATTTTTCTATCAGGATGCTGCATATATTTATAAAAATATTGATTAGTTTTTAAGGTAATAACTCACTCCAATTGATGTAAGCCCACAAATGAAGCCAGGTTTTATTAGACCTATTATTGAATCCAAATTCCTGAAACCTGCAGAAAAAAACTATAAACTACATTGTTCTTTCCTCTCTTTTGAACTGAGTAGTTATTAGAATACCTGCCAATTAGTTCATTTATTTTGTACTTGGTGACTAAACCAGAGACTTACAAAGGACTTTCAAGTTTCAATCTTCAGACAGTTCCAATTCTTAAATAAAATTGGTGAATTTCATAAACACTTCAATTTGAACTCATACATGACTCTCTAATACTACATCAAAAGATTATTAAGCTATTAGGTTAAACATTGGTTATTTACTGAAAGGGTCAGAGATTGATAAAGATTACTGTTAGAAACCTTTTAAAGCCATAATATATCTATTTCAAATTATATAACATAGTTTAAATGTCATTTATACATTGGAATGAGCTGAAACACATAATCACCATTTCCATGAATCACCACTTAGCCTCATTTCTAATCTTCTGATGCAGACAAAGGTTACCAGGCTATAGTCCTTGTTTTCTATTTGATGAGCATTAAGTGCTTAATTTTGAGGATTTCATTAATCTCTTATTCAAAGTTGGACAAAAACTGTTTTCTAAATAAGAAAATAAAAACGGTATCTCGATAGCCACGTATGTAAAGATCTCTCCTCATACATGTGTTTAATATTAACCATAAGTGTAAACCCAAAAGTTCTTATATTTTCATATGACACTACATAAATTCCACAAAAATCTTTTCCTTTAAGCAAGTCAAGGGGGCATGCATTCTTTCATTCTTTCACTCTTCCATTCAACCAGTATTTATTCAGCGCCAATGAAATGTAAGAGATGATGTAGACTACAGAACAAAAAAATGAATCAGAAACATACACTAAAATATACAAGGTCTGGCAATTAGGTTTGTGAACTTGCCATCGTGCGATTATGTCGGCAGCACTGTACTAACAACTCGGTAAGGTTTCATAACCTCAGTGTATCTGTGTTCGTGTCGACATGTGGCTGTGTCTTGCTAAGTGACATTCATTATTGTTGTTTCAGGTTTTTGTATGCCATCGCATGAATGTCATAGCTTGAGTTAGAGCAAAGGATGAACAATAAATTTCTTGTTATATTTGGCAACAGTGGAAGTGAAATCAGAGAGATGTTAATCTAAGTTTATGAGGATAAAGCCATGAAGAAAACAGCAGTGTACAAATGGATTGAACATTTTCCTGAGGGGAGAGTGTCACTGATGAAGAGAGATCAGGAAGACCAGTTACGAGCAGAACTGATGAAAACATTGCAAAAATTTCTCGGACCAGCTGACTGTGAGAAGCGTAGCAGACCAAGTAAACATTGACAGAGAAACAGGGAAATCTTAATTGAAAGTCTTGGCATGAAAAAGGTGTGTGCAAAAATGGTCCGGAAGGAGCTCACTGATGAACAAAAGCAAAAGGGAGTCAAAGTTTGCCAAGACCTTTTGCAGCGGCAAGACGATGTTTTGGGCCATGTTATCACTGATGATAAAACATGGTGTATCCATGCAACCCTGAAACTTACCCAAAGCTTCGACTTACCCAACAGAAGTCAGCCAATTCTCTGTGATCAGAAAATTTCCGTCAGTCCAAATCAAGAGTCAAAAACATGTTGCTTATCTTTTTTGATATCAGAAGGATTGTTCATTATGTCAACTGGACAGTCAACCAAGTTTACTATTTGGAAGAGCTGAAAAGTGTTTATGAAAAAGATGAAAATGATCTAAACTTTTTGGCAACAACTCATTGTTCAGGCATTATGACAATGCTCCAGCTCACACAGCACTGTCTGTGATGGAGTTTTTAGACAGTAAACAAATAACTGTATTAGAACATCCTCCCTACTCACCAGATCTGGCCCCCAATGGCTTTTTTCTTTACTTGAAGATAAAGAAAATATTAAAAGAAAGACATTTTGATGACATTCAGGATATCAAGGGTACTACGACCACAGCTCTGATGGTCATTCCAGAGTTACAAA
Organism: Lyroderma lyra; assembly: GCA_004026885.1. Taxonomy (NCBI): domain Eukaryota; kingdom Metazoa; phylum Chordata; class Mammalia; order Chiroptera; family Megadermatidae; genus Lyroderma; species Lyroderma lyra. The sequence continues at coordinate 81,434 of PVJL010005846.1, forward strand.
ATGGCTCTGAAAGGTGGACCAGCCACTGGCGTCGGTGCATAGCTTCCCAAGGAGGGTACTTCAAAGGTGATCATATTGATATTCAGCAATGAGGTATGTAGCACTTTCTGTAGGATGAGTTTGCAAACTTAACTGTCAGACCTCATTTGCTGTGATATTATATATCATAGCAGGATGTTTTTGGCTTACAAAGAAATCGCTGTATGTAAAGCTGAATGGTGCCATAATAGAGTGAGCTTCATTAATGATGAGCCAGCTTTTTGATGAGCACACAAAATTAACTCAGCTGGATAATTCTATACATGAAGGTACAGCTTCTACTCTTCCAGAAAAATCAGAAAATCCAGTTTAGGCTACTTAAGGTTGTCAAGATAGGGTAAAGTATGAAAGACTTCTTTTCTTTACAGTGGTTATGTGCACTCAACTTCAGCTCTATCCATTAAAAAGAGGTTTTCTTCTGATACTGTGTCTCTCTGCAGGTAAGAAAATTCTACCCTTAACATCTTTCAATGATAATTTGAGGATGCTGCAGAAAATACAGATAACTGATCAGCACTCAGGAGAAAGGTTAATATCCTGCCAAAGCAATTGACCTACAAAGTAGGAGGTCAAAAAATGCCATTAAAATTCCATCTAGGGGAAATCACCTTGTTAAATGCAGAGAGAATGAGGGAAGAGCACTGAGAGTCTCCTGAAGAGCCCTGGGGCCCCAGAAATCAGCAGATGTGCATTGGACACAGAGTGAGAAGAGTCAATCCAGTACTCACAGGAACTTCCGGTCTATAGGACTGATCACCCACAGTTCCTGTACTCAAAGAAACATCCATGACCGATTGGTAGTTGTTACTAAGTAGAGAGCTACTTTAAAAGGCAGTCCCCGATGGTCCTAAGGTAAACTCGGCACTTTCTGAGATGGAAGAGCAATGAAGGGTTAGTTCTGAATAGTTTTGACCCAATGTATGTGGAAACCATTTCTGCAGTTTTTACATTTGGGGAATTTTACTACACTCTTTTGCAGAAGCTTTAGAACTCTGCTACAATTGAAAAATCACTACTTTTGCTCTTGTTCTAAAACTAATTTCATCATAAATGGTGACTCCTTAAAATACCAGGACCATCTTGTAAAAGCCTACTATGTAATAATGAGGAGTTGCAACCTCATGGTTAATGTAGCTTTAAAAAAAAAAATAGCAGAGCTTGAATGTTTTACAAGGAGCCCTAGAGATATCATTACCTTCTTCCTTTGTAATGTAAGATACTAAGGCTGAAAAATATTAAGTAATTTGCTAAAGGTCACACATACCAAATACAGGACTGCAAGCAGGGTCTTGACTGCCAATCCAATCCACACCATGACAACTCACTATAGAGTTTTACATCTTGAATATTTGTCCAGATAATAATGAGCAGAAACCAGTTATACTCCCTGCCTTTCACTGTATCTATAGGCTGTCTTGTTTTTGATTCACCAAGTCAGTGTTTAATTATGTGCACGATTCATAGTTGTACAACACCCCAAATGCATCGTCTTCAAGCAAGAACACCTCATTCACCCATATACAATCAGTGCCCAATACAATGTCCTATACATCTGGGATACTCTAAACACATTTGCCTGAGAGTTGAACATTCAAAAAATAGGAGACAATCTGCTAAAATCTTCATACTCCATAATATTTAAAAGTGATAATCAGAAGACATGATCTCAGCTATCATTTGGATGTTCTGTTTGACAGGTGTTTTGGCAAGTTCTGTTTTAATGCTTATGTTCTGTTTAACAAGGTATTACTTTAAATATTCTCAAAATGAATCTTGACTGCCAAATGACTACAGGATATTTTGTTGATTGTGAGTTTATATAAGAAAAATTATATAGATATTTTACCTTTCTAAAGGAGCTCTCATATGCATAGAAAATGAATTTTTTAGATTAGTTGTTGTCATATAGGGTACAACTAAGATGGTGCACAGCTGGGAAATTTTCTAAATTGGCACCTCTTTAACAAATATTCTTTAGCTATTTGCCTAATATTTTGGTAGGGATAAGTGAAAAACAGATTTTTCTATTAAAATGTTTAATTCTTCATCAAAATAAGGGAATTATATGAGCTAAATATGTCAAAGCAAGTCATTCTATTTTGAGTTGACTTCATTTCACAGGCATTTTCCATTCATTCAGAATATGAGAAATTCTTCTCAAAGAAAGGCAAGTTTGCATAGATATGACTGTAAAATCTTTTTCAAAATATAGTTTTTGTAGCTTCTACTTGGACGCCTTAGGTATTTCGGTTCAATTTAAAAATATATTCCGATTCTCAATAGTGTCTTAAAAGTTTAAAAATTCAGAAAATTGAATATACAATTTGTTCCATGCACAAGATTTATGTGAACTAAAACTGCCAATTTCAGCTACCTGTGGGCTTTTCGGTCTCAAAATTAGTGCAAGGCCCACAGTGTCACCACGAAATCTGACCACACTCTTCAGAGATAGGTCTGTGGATGTTTTATTTCAACAATATTGACTACTTTAGTGCTTTCTTTCCTATATTTTATTTTGAATTCACTTTTATGTTAGACTTATTGGGGTGACATCTGTTAGCAAGGATTACATAGGTTTCAGGCATACAATTCCACAGTGCATTGTCAACTTGTTGTATAATAAGTTCACCACCTAATGTGACTTCTCTTTCCATCACCTTATATTTAGCTTCCCCTCCTCCTCTCCCACCCCCTCCCCTTTCTACCCTCCCTAACCCACTCATCCCCAAATAACATTAAACTATTGATTGTGTCCATGGGTTATTTCTTTTTTGTTCATTTCTTTTTTTCGTTGTTGCTTACAGTTTTATATTCTGCATATAAGTGACGTCATGCAGTTCTTTGTTTTTTCTGTCTGGCTTATCTTTCCTATTTTAAATAGTATTTTTGTCATGTACTAAATTCCAATATATGTGTTGATGTATTTCTTGGCTTTCCATCTCATTTCATCCATCTATTTTTCAGCCCGTGAAGCCATATTGCACAATTTTAGACAGTAACGCTTGATATTATCATCATACAACCAATCAATAATTTTGGTTTTATGAAATTATCTGAACTAATTTTGTCATTTCCTCAAGTGGCCTTTTCCTTCTCTGATACTCCTTATTTTTCACTTATTAATTTTCTTTCAATTTTATTCAGAAGTAATTGCCACATATCACTGTATAAGTTTAAGGCATACAGAGTGATGGTATGATTTATATATATCATGAAATGATTGTCACAACTGGTTTAGCAAACATCTACCTTCTCATATAAATACAATAAAAAGAAGAAAAATGTTTTCTTTTTGGAAAAAATAAATTTTCCTTGGAACTCTCAGATTTACTCTTAACGACTTTCCTATATATTTTACATCCACGTTAGCTATAATTATCATGTCAGACATTACATCCCTAGTGCTTAATTACCTTATAAATGGAAGTTTGTACCTTTGAAACACCTTCCTCCACTTTCTTATGCATCCAGTCTCTATCTCTGATAACAAGAAGTCTGGTCTCACTTAATGTTTTTGTTCATTTTTTTGTTTTGTTTTGTTTATTTAGATTCTACATATAAGTGAGATACCATATTTGTCCTTCTCTTATTTCACTTAGAATAGTGTCTTTGAGTTCCAGCCATGTTGTCACAAATGGCAAGATTTCCTTATTTTTATGGCAAATAATATTCCATTTTATATATGTTTATATATATATATATATATATATATATATATATATATAATGGAATGTATATAAACATATGTAAAATGGAATATAATATACTCCATTATATATATGGGTCTTGGCAATAATTTTACACACACGCACATACATACATACAGTCAGGAGAGGTATTAATACCTCTGCCAAGTAACATCCTTGTAAGTTGCAGTGAACATGCCTCCCTCTACTCTGGCTTCAACACTGGCCAACAACCAGGTGAGCAGTGACTGCTAACTACCGAGCACATAAGTAAGAAAGGGCACAAGAATAAATTGGGGGAAAGTCAAGTGCCCTTCTGTTTCATTTAACAAACACACTGGCCCACTATCATTAAAACTCAACTTAAATTCAAACCTTCCTTTCTAGAAGTCCAATGTCATCAAAATCAGTTTCTTTCATTATCACCGTGGGATTCCAAATCATCATCCAGATAGCAAAAACAAAGGAATTCATTTGTTTATTCTAGTTTATTTAAAATTGACAAGTAACAAAAATATATTTTTTCCATTCGTCCAAGTGAGGAAAGGCATGTACACTTTATTTATTCTTGCAAATAATTTACCAACTGAAAAAGAGCCCATTTTTAGAAAAGAAATTAGTCATTAGTGGAATCATATCAATGAATACCTATTGAGTAAATTAAAAATTAACTTATTTTATTAGATAACTTTTAAAAGCATTATGCTTCAATGACTTCAATTTTTAGTCCAATTTGAAAGATTGTGAAAGTGAGAATATTCATAAATTATTTTCTTTCCCTCTTCATTCATGCTGTCCATAAAACTGAGAGACATTTCTTATTTACTAATAGCAACAATAATGTTATTTTTATTGTTCAGTGTAAATATTTTATAGCAAACAGTAAAATGAACAAACTGAAATCACAAATATAGGGATTTTCAACCTCTGAATTACATTAAAATCTTACTTCATTTTAATTGGCACGACACTAATCTATTTTAAGCAATGTTTGTATTTCAAAACAGGAAAGCAGTGCTAAAATGTTAAATAACAAATCCAAAAGAATATCAATAGAATAAAATTAACAAAATGTTAAGTGTTTGCATTTAGTTTGAACAAGCTCAATTGGACCTGAAGTTTCCAGGATTTCTACTTATCCTATACAGTTTAAAAGGCAGAAGTTACTTTTATGTCAATTTCTATTCCCATTGAGACAATAATAGTATGAGGTAATATGCATAAGCCATTTGACAATATTGACAGGGGTGGTGCTTACACCTGTGAATCAAAGCCTAAAGAAGGTAATAGATATTGCAGTAAAGTAGAGGATGTTCTTATAACAATAGCTCAATCAAAAGTGTATTCACCTGTTTCCTAAAATATGAACTTGCTAATGCACAATTACAAATACCCCTCTCAGTTTGTGAACTACGCAATGAATAAGAGTACACAAAAAGTACTAACTGGGAATGGTGTCCAGCAGTTGCAGTACAATATAGAGTGTGACACTTTGAACACTGGAATCAGGATCTGTTCCTCTGTGCCACTCACTGATTCTATGCCCTTGGACAAATAAATTATAATAGTAATAGTAACAGTAATAGTAATGGCTAATAGTTTCCATAATACTTAGTATTATATCATTAAATTTTCATCTCATTAAAGTAAGTATGACTTTCAACCCCTTTTTAGTGATGAGAACACAAAGATCAAAAATGTTAAATAACTTGTTTCTGGTAACACAGCTTTAAAGATTTAAATCCAAGAAGCTTAGCCTAGATAGAGCAACAGGCTGAACCACAAACGCCATGTGGGTAGTCCCAGAGTCTCCACCTGAAAACACCTACATCATAGTTGTCTGGGAAGCATTCAATGATATCAAGAAAAGGCTTAGCACAGAATATGGTACATGGCCAATTTCTGCTACTATAATACTACATACATACATACCGAAGGGGAGGGAAGCGGGAGGGAGGGAGGGAGGGAGGGTACAGGAGGAGGAAAAGAATTAGGACTCATCAAAAGCAACAACAACAACAACAACAACAACAACAAAATGTCTGCAAAACAAAAATTATGTCTGAGATACTCCTGGCGAAGAGGAAAACAAGAAAATATTACAATACAGGAACCTACGAGACATGAGTAAAACAGTATACAAAAGAAACTTCATAGCCTTAAACACATTTATTAAATAAATGTTAAAATTATTACAATGTATTCAATTTGGGAATTTTAAAAAGAACTACAAAATAAATCTCAGGAAAGCAGAAGGGACATATAATAAAGAGAAATAAAGGAATTAGATAACTATAAAGAAATCACACTTATAAATATTAATAAAATTCATAAAACAGAAAATATAATCATACCATATGTTAAAATTATAATAAAATGTGATCAAATGAGGTTTATTTTTAAAATTTAAGGATGACTCCCCATTAGGAAATCTGTTAAAAATAAAAACATGTATTAATTGTTTAGCCCTAAGTTAGGTCCTGATAAGAAGAAGAAAGAAACCTTTTATAACTTAGGAACAAATGGATACTTGATCCAGGCCATATTCATATGGTTGTACTATATGTATAGGTATTGGAGGGGAGGGTAAGACATGGACATACCTACATGTGTACCTCAAAACCAAAACGGAGTCATGACATGTAAGTAATAGAATACATTCTTTGTTTTTTGTTTGTTTGTTTTCAGCCTGCAAAGTCAGTATTTTATTCAGCTTTAATTCTTATTGAAACATTAAAATGGAAGCAAATTTCAAGTTTTAACGGAGGGAGGCAGAATTTTTTTCTGTTGAAAAGCTGACTTCTATACACTGTCATAAATCTGGAATGTTGCAATGAAATTAAAACCATGACATTCAGGAACAAAATTTCTGCATAATTATTTTTTGCTCCTTTCTAAAAACTAAATTTATGGTCATTGGTTAGTAAAATTACATCAGATCCAGGCGTACAGTTCTTTATTGTCTACTTGTTGCACTGTGTTCTCACCACCAGAGTCATTTCTTTTTCCATCACCGTACAAGCTGTGGTACATTTACACAATGGAGTATTACTCAACCATAAAGAATAATAAAATCTAACCTTCTGCAACCACATGGATAGAACTAGAAGATATTATGCTAAGTGAAATAAGTCAGACTGAGAAAACATTCTTATTAAAGTAAGAATGTCCACTAACATTATAGTCATTTTGGTAATATTAGTCATCGCAATTAGGCAATAGAAAGAAAGAAAAAAATAAAGATAATAAAAAAGAAATTTATTTTATTTTGTAGAAAGTATGAGTGTAGGTAAATGTGAAACCTAAGAAACAACCAAAAACCTATTTTTAAATATATGTAATTTCAGCCAAGGGCAAGTTTTATTAATACAATTAACATACAAAAAGAGAAGAATTGCCTCCTCCCTATACTTAAATGTCCAATTTCTGGAAGGTATTCAAAAGAGAGTAATTGAATAAATAGGTAAATGAATAAATACACACAAAAACAAAAAAACATTTTTCAATTAATGATAGCAACCCAAAATATAAAATATATAAAATATATATTGTTAAAAACTTCATCTAGTACATATGAAGATGTAAAAATATAACTGAGTAAATGACCAAGTTTATTATAAATATATAATATACATATAAACAGATACACATTTGAATGTATAATGCATTCTCATATAATTCATTCCTGTAATCAAAAAAGTTATTTTGTGATTCCAAAAATACTTAAATCAGTCTTGATATTTGAAACAGAAGATTGCTGAGGGCTACTTGGCCTATCACATATTAAGCAATATTATAAAGCCACAACAATTAAAATAGTGTTTTAACTGATCCTGTGTTGCAACAGAACCTATGTATTGCTCATGTAGAGAGTTCTCACCATGTGCTGGTATTTCACATTTTTTAAAAAATTTTTCTTGGCAATTTTAGCAAGCTTTTCGTATTTTTAAAATAAGCATGTATCAATACTTTAAAATTTTTTAAAAGAGATGTAAAAAAAACTTATGAAAGAATATCCTTTATGTTTGAGAAATACAGAGTATGTACAAGAATAAAGAGGTTCACAATTATCCATGGCCATGAAAGCTTGTCTGAAAGGATACTTTCATTGAAAAATTGTTAAGAGTTGTCAGAGATTCCAGTGGGAGGGAAGATACTACTGAATAAACATTCAATTCTAAGTGCAGCAACTTATACACTACTAAACTTTTCTGTTAACTTATTTTTCATGAAACTAGAAATCATCAATGTGTACACAGTCCTAAATAAAGATCCCAAGATCTTATGTACATACACCTCAAAATAAAACTGCTTGGGTGCATTTAGTTAAAGTATCACAGTAATTGCCTTTGAATTTATTCTTATCAAAGCTAGTTATGGCATGGGAACTATAAATTCATAGGTGGTGGCTGTGTGTTGGAGAAGAGGAGAGAGGTTGGAGGGGAGGGAGAGGAGAGAAAGTAGAAATTCATTATCAGTATATTCTGCTAAAACTCAGGATTCTGCGTCCTTTACTGATTATCTTGTATTTTACCTCAAATGTATTAGTACAAAATATAGTTATTAAATATGCCCAAACTCAGAGAAAGTCCTTCGTAGGTCTTCTATGGACTTTTGACAGTACAAAGTCTAAGCATCCTGGTCAGTGCCGGGAGGAAGCTGGAGTCCATAATGACCAACAAACAAGTCCATCGAAGCATCTCCTTATCAGCTGAATGGCGAGGCACCTTATTAAGCTACCCACGGTATTTCAGTCTCACCTGAAGCCAGGTGAAATTTGTAGTCAGCATGGCTGATTTCAAGACCATAAAGAGAAGGGATCTTTTAAAACTCATTTTCACTGTCCTCAATTCAAGCAAGCACATGATTCTTGTCCCATCAGGAGACATGCATCCGAGACTCAGACCTCACCAGAGAACTCAGGGAAGTCATACAGCCCCGACATTTACAAAATAGCTCTGTTTTAAAGTGCATCCATGAGATCGTCCTGGCCTTCCTATCTGCCCAATCACGGACCTTTCATATATTGCCAAGCTCATTAAACACAGGGTTCATGCTAGGTGCTTCACTTTCTTGTAGTATAATTCTGTTTTCAGACCTAAAATAAAAGTTGACTTTTGCTCCCCTCACTCTAAAAATATTTTGTAATCCCAGACAATTATACAGTTCCAAAGCACAGATATTGGATAATATTACTGTAATGTAACACCCAAGGGTCAACAAAGTAAGATTATGCAGTTTCCAAATCTGTCTCAAATTGTTATTTGGTGCACATGGCAGATAACACTGACTTAATCTGCTTTCCTTCTATGCTTAAATTTGATGTATTCAAATTTTTCAGGAGACAACTACTAGGAAATCCCAAATGACTCAGGCTTTCAGGAGCCAGTATCTATGGGAGCTCAAAGAAAAACATGACATCTGGAAAACATCATGAAAAGATTTCACTGGTGCTAATTGGTAACATTCAAGAAGAGAAAGACTATTGATTTATCACCACTGGAATGATTAGTGTCCAATTTTTTTTCATGTAAGAAGTCATAAAGAAACCAAAAAATTAACCCTGCTTCTTTAAGTAATAATACAACACAACAAAGTTTTCCAATTTCTTGAGTTGTATCAATCTGTTTATTTTGTCACGTATCTCTCCCTGCTGGTTATTTCTGTGTGATTCTTTCCCACTCTATTAAGGCATGGACCTGCTCTTTTGCCCTTTGCAAGTGAGCACTGCCTCCTTTATCATCCCAGTGCAGGTGCCCACCTCCCCACATGGCATCAGGAGAAAGAGTTAACCAAAGCAGGTAGGCCAGCCCGCAGGATGGACAGGAGCACACCGTAGTTTGAAAGTGCCTGATACAGGCTTGTCAATTCTAACCTGACTACTGTTTTCTCAGGAATACTGAGCTGGAAGATAAGAATGAAGCTTTGATAATCAAATGTACTTTGATAGAACATCAATTGAATTTAGCAATGAAGAGCAGCATTTTTAAGGTTCTAAATTTTAGCTGGAGGCAGAGGGAATTCCAGAAGGAAAATAAATGAAAGCTGCTCACTACTTCAAAAGCTAATCTTTGTAATGTTTTCATTAGCAGTTAAAAAAAAAAAAAACACCACATACACACTTTTGAAGTAGAAAAGAAATGATTCTGACGCCTGATTGCTATGGGGTGTAGTTTAACTTACCAGTGTTTAAAAAATAGGCAAGGTCAGGAATTTCTTCTATTGCTGCTGGGCTTGTAAAACATTTTGTTTGTAAAGGAGCCAAAATAGATATATAAGAGTGAGAGATTAGCTGATGAACTGTTCATTTAGTTCCCTCAGTAAAAGATAAATATCTGTTACATGCAGAATGAAAAAGGAAATGAAAAGGTTCTTTCTAAAGAGACTATTCCCTTAGGTCTGGAGTAAAGGCACCATTTTCACTTTTAAATAAACACAGTATAAAAAAATATTTGGACTACAGAGAAGTTGCAATGAGAATGGCAAGAAGATGGATCTAAAGCTCAATCTTCAGCAAGAGGGAAAGGATAGAAAACAAGTGGCACCATTCCAAGCTGAGTCTAACAGGAAAATATTTGTGTATCAAACCAAAATACATAACTCAAAGGCCATACAATTTGTAAACAATAAAATAGGCAAAGTCAAGATCATGTCCCCCAACTGAAAGATTTTCTACCTGAAGATCTGGCCTTAAGAAAAGCCATGCCTGTCAGATACAATGTGGGTTTCATGGCTATCAGAATAATAATATTATGGACATAACACATGGGCTGAGGTATAAAAGAGAATTCCTAATGACACAGTATCCATGTGATAGCAATCTTAAGGAAGAGACAATATTCATTATTTATTCTTTTAATACCTAGTAATATTAAGCTGTTTTTATCTTATCACAGTGGCAAACTTTTAAAAACACGTTTCTGGCATCCTTCCTATTTTCCTTCAGTTATCAAGGACTCCTGATTGACAAGTTCCCGTGGGATAGATCCCTGGCCTTCCCTTTCAGCCATCACAAGGGAACCCCACACATTATTTCCAACTCATAAGCAGTACTAAAATACAGTGACAGTGTCTTGAATTTCTCCTACACAATATTAAATAAACTTGTACTACAATTTTTAAAAAATAGTGTACTACTATTACTCAAACACACAGCAATTCCCCCCTTCTGGGGATCTACCCAAAAGACTTGAAAACCTTTGTCCGCAAAGACTTATGTACCCCAGTGTTCATCCCAGCGCTGTTCACAGTGGCCAAAACATGGAAACAACCAAAGGTCCCTGCGACAGATGACTGGCTAAAGAAGCTGTGGTACATGTACACAATGGAATATTACTCAGCTGTAAGAAAAGATGAAATATTGTCATTTGCAACAAAATGGATGGACCTGGAGATCATCATGCTTAGTGAAATAAGCCAGACAGAAAAAACAAGGAACTGTATGACTTCACTCATATGCGGAATATAAAACTGAAAGCAACAAAGAGAAAAGAAATGAACAAACAAACAAACAACCCATGGACACAATCAATAGTTCAATGTTTATTTGGGGACGAGTGGTTTAGGGAGGGGAGAAGGGGGGGTGGGAGAGGAGGGAGGGGAAGCTAAATATAAGGTGATGGAAAGAGAAGTCACACTGGGTGGTGAACTTATTACACAACAAGTTGACAATGCACTGTAGAATTGTATGCCTGAAACCTATGTAATCCTTGCTAACAGATGTCACCCCAATAAGTCTAACATAAAAAAGATTTAAAAAGAAAAAAAAACATAGCAAGGTTTGAATAGTGGTAAAAGGGATGCGAGGCATTTTGAGCCAAAGCAGCATGATTCAATCATATAGTTGGAAATGATATTAAAAACACTGGTTAGTAATTATTAAACACTGTTGTGTATCAGCCACCACTATTTAGATCAAGCTACAGACAAAACAAAGGAACATAAAGATGAAGTAACTTGCACAGAACCATGTTGTAGGTGAGGTAACTAGGAAAGAATAGGGAACATCTGAAGAAATAAGACCCCACTGGGAAACTGGAGATTAACTGGGGATGATTTTGAGGGGAGTTGATGTGGGTCCTAAACACCAAGAGGAGATTAAGATAATGCTTCTATTCTACAAGTATTATAGAGATTGTAAATGTTATTTGCTTAAGCTAGCTGAGGAAAAAAATAATTCCTGAAGATAAATATGCTAAATCCACAAAATGCACTATGATTTAATGTTAAGGCTTGCTTAGCTCATGTGCAAGGCTCTTAGACCCTAATTGAAACATTTAACTAATTATGGTCCTATTATTGGTTTTGTTTCGGAAAGATAAAACCCTAATTTATGAATAACTATATGAGAGCACTTTTCTACTCCAAGTCTTATTAGTCTCTTTCAAGTGAGATCCAATTTCTTTATTTTCTTGTTTTTCTACAGATCTGAATCATTATTAATATTTACAATAAGTCTTTACTAGGTGCCTAAATTCATGTATTTGTGATTACTACTGGGGGTGGGGGGTCAATCAAGCTATCAGGAAGTCAGCTTTTCGCAGGGAAAATATATTGGGTATGGACTCTCCAAAGTCTCTTTCTAAACAGCAGCGATTAGAAAAAGGGTCATGAGAATGTGAATGTGGCTGACTTTAACGCAAACCCTCAAATAACTATTAAAAAACTTAATCACTACATGATAATGTGTCAGTAATATCATTATCAAAAATAAAGGGCATATGCTGTTAGTTATTACAACACAAATTCAAACTTTAGATGTGAAAACATGTATCTAGAGAAATATTTGTATTCCTACTATATCGACAGAGAGGTATATATAATTAAACTAGAAAATATGTTTCACTCCGTTAATGTTACCTTTAGAAATTACAGATAAGTCATTAGACAGGCCAAAAATGGGATGCTAACACCATTTTGCAAAACGACTATGCATTCAGTTGCATTACTCCTGTTTCCCTGACAACCTGCCGGCATTCATGACCCAACCAAAGTCCCAACAGTGGTATAGAACAGGCTTTAAATAACACAAAGGGCTTTTTTTTTTTTCTTTTGATGGGATGTTCTCTTAATGAGAATGGAATCACCCATCACAATCTGTTCGGTTTTCCTTGCAATGTCCCAAATGTGATTTAACCTTTGTTAACCAATTCTCAGATTATTTTACACTGGATGCTAGTTAGAAAGTACTTTGATAAGCATTATGCAATCAAAGCCAAAGAACTCTGAATTAGCAGTTGCTTAAAACAATGGTTGGCATTCTCCCACCTATTCCTTATTACTAATTTATTTTAAATAACATTTTTAAGTATTATAACTCATATGAGAAGGGCAAAATAATCTTTACCGAGATATGTTCTAACGGGTATTTAAAAACATAACAGGTTTTTACATAATCATCCAAGTTATTTTAAGGCATTAATGCAACACATTTAACTGTAAAAGAGAACACCAATCTTTGTCCTTTTTCAAGTCCCTGAGAACCAGACAATATGCTACTCCTGCTTACTTGTTAATGGCTAATGCATCAACTGATTTTAAATGATTTGTTAAACTTTTTATATTGTGAACACTTGCCTCTGTGTTCTCTACACTTTTGTTAAAAGAAAGAGAAACATGCTTGCTTTTCTTTGGCTCAGCATTTTGTATTAAAGGTGTCTATCATGCCAGCAACAGGCAAAATGGTTCAGTTTATGAAAACATGCAGGCTGTATGTTGTTAATCAATGGAATTTTATTGATTTTTTTTCTAGAGAACAAACCGACACAAAGTACTTTATACAAAAATAGGGCACTAGGCAAAATGACAATTACCTGAAAGGAAATATTATTGTGCTATTGCCATTCAACCTTTATTGGTTTGAAGCCATGACAACAGAATAAAGGAATATCTATTATAAATAGAAAAAAGAATCTTGCCTATGAATGTTCTATTTTAAAGTTTATTCTTTTTTAATTGAGAAAAATTAAATGTTAAAAATGTTATGTCCACTATTACATTAACTTGGCCATCCTGACCATTTTCACACTGCTTTGAAGTCCCTGTCCTTGAATTTAATAGTGCCTTTTCCTGTCAGCTTTTAATAAAGGTTCCAATACAAATGAGTTATCTACCTACCTACCTACCTACTTATTTTTATCAATAGTAACAACACAAAAATGACAACAAAAACAACCCGAAAGGTATATAAAAAAGGTATTACTTTCATTTAGATGAAGTTCCAAAACATCACAGGCAGATAATCATTGATTTCTTCCTAAAGACATTTAAAAAGGTGGGCTCAACACTCCAGAGATGTATTAGTGAAGATTATAGAGGAAAGATTCCTTCCTTGTCATTTCCTGTCATACTGAAACATAAATTTCAGTGTAGTGAGACTGGCCATCTAGAAACCTAAATATTTGGCATTATATCTGTGTTCCATTGGTCTTTGAGATTTTCTTTAAACAAGGGGTGTCCAATCTTTTGGCTTTCCTGGGCCACATGAGAAGAATCGTCTTGGGCCACACATAAAACCCACTAACACTAACAATAGCTGATGAGCTAAAAGAGAGGTGGCAAAAAAATCTCAATGTTTTAAGAAAGTTTACAGATTTGTGTTGGGTCACATTTAAAGCCGTCCTGGGCTGCATGCAGCCCCAGGCTGTGAGTTGGAAAAGCTTCCTTTTAACCCACCTACCCTAACCTCCAACCACATTTAGCTTCATCTTTTGTGTTTTGCTTTCTTCCAGAAAATGATTTAAGAAGTGCTATTTCTTTTCATTCCAGCCATCTGCCAGATCTGTCACCACACACACACACAAACGAGAGAAACTGGTTAATTCCTCTTGAGAAGTAGAGGCTACCCAACTAGAAACAGCACAAGAATCATGGTTAACAATCATTACAAGAGAGCGGGTACCTCTCCTCCATTTCAGGTCCTGATAGTGCTGACCTCCAGGTTAGTTTAGTTGAACAGATTTATTGAGCACTTAATTCATTCCAGGCACTAAGCTGGGTTCTGAGGTACGGAGATATGTAAGAATAATTTCACTCCAGAAGCATTCTATATAATTTGTATGAAGTTGTCTGCCCCCCAGAAACAAATAGTTTTGACAGCTAATAGAGTTATATCTTAATTGACAGCTCATCTTAAAAGAGATTAGTTTCTAAAGAAAGAACATTAAGTATGTAAAGACAAAATGATCCTTATAAATTCCTTAAATAATCCATGAAAATCAGTATACATCTTACACATAACTGTCCTCATGATTTTGCATTTAACCTTGTGAAATCCTCTGAGTAAGACTCAAGGAAAGTAAAATACATATTTTGTGGAAATGACTGGATAGTCAACATTTTCTGTTAATTATTAAATGATTAGGTGAATGGGGAGATCGTGGAGGATTTTAAAGAACGCTTGCGTGCATGTCTACTCACTTCTACTTTAATATTGAACTTAACCTTTTTAAACAAAGGTTGATTTTTTTCTGTTGAAAAAAATAGCCATTAATAAATTATATTTTAATAGCTTCCATTGAACATTGTTTTTCATCAGAGTGAGTTTCTTGGGTGTATAATGACTTTAATATTAAAAAAACAGGAGTTCCCTGGTGGTGTAGTGGCTTAAGGCTTCGGTGCTTGCGCTGTCAGCGCTGTGGCCTGGGTTCAATTCCCAGCCAGGGAGCTACCCACATACCAATAAATAAATAAATAAATAAATAATAAAATTTTTAAAAGATAAAAAAATATTTTAAAAAAACAAAGCCTGTTTAGTTATAATGAAAAAAGTTGGTTGGTTATCTTCAACCAGGGGTTAGGGGTAATTCATATTTTATTGTCATTATGCCACAAAGTTTTTACAATTTCAAATAATATTAATGCTTGATTCATCTAAGTGCAGATGACAAAACAAGTAGGTTTCCATGCCTAGGATGCACATTCCCTCCAAATAGATACTCTTATATTGAAAAAATCATCTACAAGGTTGGACAATCAATTAATTTTGGGAGCTCATCCTAGAAAAAATGCTACATACCTCATTGCTGAATGTCACTACGGTAACCTTCAAAGTGCTCCACTTGGGAAATTATGCACCAATGCCAGTGCCTAGTCCACCTTTCAAAGCAGTTTTGGGACTCTTTCTGGAATGGCCATCAGAGCTGTCATCATACCTTGCCAAAGTTATGACACCTTACCTAGTTGTTTGTGCAGTGCTGCCAACATAAGCACACAGTGGCAAGTTCAT
This sequence comes from Lyroderma lyra, assembly GCA_004026885.1. NCBI lineage: Eukaryota > Metazoa > Chordata > Mammalia > Chiroptera > Megadermatidae > Lyroderma > Lyroderma lyra. The sequence continues at coordinate 97,385 of PVJL010005846.1, forward strand.
GAACCTAATTGCCAGATTTGGGGGACGATGACAGCTTTGATGGCCATTCCAAAAAAAGAGTTCCAAAATTGCTTTAAAGGGTGTACTAGGTGCTGGCATCAGTGCAAAGTTTCCCAAGGGCAGTACTTACAAGGTGACTGTAGTGATTTTCAGCAATGAGGTATGTAGCACTTTTTCTAGGATTAGTTTGAGAAATAACTGTCTGACCTCATAAAATCTTTATTTTTCCTATATAATTATTCTTGATATTTACTAAATTTTTACTAAGATTACTCTTTTTTCCCCTACCAAAATGAGGGCATAAGGTACAGGTAATCAAGAACAGTTTATTACTTTAGAAAATAGACTCATAAGAATTTAGAACAAAAACTTTTGTTTTCAAACTTGACCATTTAAATTGAACTGCAAGATCAAATACCTTAAAATAAGAAAATTTCAGAGCTTTCCATGATTCAAATGCCAAAAAATATTTTAATTTACTTCAATATGTTCCCTTTCCACCCCCATTGTGGGGGAGGTAGGAATTATGCTCTGAAAAGTCAGGGCAACCTCACTTTAAATTAATATATCTTAAGAGCTGCACGTTAAGGTGGAAATCTTAAGGAAAAAATCCACACGTGACTGATGGATTACATTTCATGGTGAGACACTATACCAGAGCTGTTTCTGATAGGCATGTTGACATGACGGTGTCCCCTAAACTCTAACACACGTGTTGGGCACTTGCAAACCTGGATTCAAACACTAGCTCCAATGCATACTTTAGGCAAGAAATTAATTACAACCACTGGTTCTTTGGTTCTCGTTCTTAATTTGTAAAATAGAAATGATGAAAGAACCAACCTCACATTATTGCTGTAAGCACTGTAAGAAAAAATGTATGTGAAAGATTTAAAACTGTGCCTGGAACGAAATAGAAGGTCAAGAAGTTGTCTCTGTAGTTATGGGATGGCTGATGTTATTGTTGGGGTGGCTAATTTATGTACGTATTGGTTATATTAAAGAGGCCTGTGGTTCAAGCAAGTGGCCGCAGAGAAAGTGAAATTATTTGAGGGAAGAAAGCAGAGCAAAGAAATTTTATTTCGAAGTCAATTGAAAAATGTAACTTCTGCTTCTTCAAAACTGATTAGCATTGTGGACTGTGGCAAGAATTCATACAGCAGTTCAATCTATTTTGAGCAAAAACTGATCACTGCTTTCAGGGACAGCAGGCACTAAACTGCCAAGTTAATCAAGGTACATCAAGCATCGCATATAAATGCAAATGCATTTTTTTATGTTCAGCAATTCAGATTATTATATTTATAATTAACTAGGTCTTGAGAGTATACTTTCTTAAAACTTTAACAAATTTTCTCAATAGCTACGTTTGCAAGTTTTACAACAACACCTTACTATAATTCCTGGGCCTTCATTAATTATTACATAAACGAATATTTGGTTTCTTTTGCACATGTAACCTTTACCAACAGAGATATCATATTGGCAGTTTTTACTCCATTTATTAAATGGTAAGTAATACTATTCGCTTACATTTTTTTTTAACAGTTTTAACACTTAAAATAAGATTTTAATGTAAAAAATTGGAAAAGCTCTAAATACTTTTCATGTTGTTTTTTTGGGTTTCTTTTTTTTTTTTTTTTTTTTAGAAATGTGCAAATTGTTCTATAAAGTGATCACTGAATCCACAGATCAAAATTGAAAATATCTGGAAAGAAAAAAAATCTCAGATTATTATAAACAACCAGAAAGATACCAAATGTGGAATAGAAGAACTTCAGCCATGTAGACTGACTAACCGCACACTGAGAAAGGAGTGGGGTCAGGGAGAGAGAGAGATATGTGTGTGTCTGCGAGGTGTATTCCAGGAGAGTAGTCCAGTAATCACACCAATCCATAGTGCTGGTCACTACAGATGGTGAGACATTCCCCAGTACATTTACAAGGACGATTAAAAGCACATGTAGAAGAGTATTTTCTTAAGAGCTCATAAACACTGATCTTCGTGTGAGATGCAGAGAGCATAATGAACACAGTTCTAGGGACTGATGTACATATAAAGGAGCTGTTATCATTACTAATGACCCAGTCACAGCTGATGGCTTTATGGCTAACCAGAGGCCTGAGCAGTTACACTAAACTCACAGGGCAGCTTTGCAGCACCTCATGGAGGGTTTTAATCTCAGCTGAACCATTTAAAATGTGGTTCTTTTAATGAACTATGAAATGATCCAATAAGATTCTCTCAAGCATGGGGCACACTGTGTGACTTCATGGTGATAGCATTTAAAAAGCCAGAATTCTAAGTTGAAAATTTAAAGAAATGAAAAATTAAAACTTAAGACCCTACAAAAACTATTAGAAATAGTGATAAATAAAATTTGAGAAGGGAAGGAGGAGTTCACTGTACATCGTTTTAAGAGCAGAGAAACCTATTTTTTTTTTCATTTTGGCAAAAACTGGATTATGTATGGTCCTATCTCTAAAACACTCACTAACAAAGCGAAGGGGATTAAGGATGGCTGACTTACACCAATCAAAATAACCCTCAAGAAAGGGGAACCACCTGTTTTTCTCCCTTAACTATAACATGCATTCTACAGGCAAAGAAAAGGAAAGAAATGACATTGAGCAGGCAAGCAGCATATGCCCTTCATACTATACCATCATGATTTGAATGCAAGTTTCCTTGGAGACAATCTGGTAACATCAATCTCAGTCCTTCACATATATCCCGTTGGAATTAGAAATTTACCTCTAAAACATGTATCATAAGAAAATAATCAGATAAAATGTAAGAAAGTATATATATATATATATATATATATATATATATATATATATATATGAGACTATACTCATTATAGTAATAACTATAATCAATATTTGATTCATCCCTTATTATGATCCACTCACTAATCTAAACACACACACACACTGGAATATTCAAGTAGCTATTATTACACACAAACTATTATTATTGCTATTTTACAGGTGAGCGGATTGAGGCAAAGACAAGTTAAGCAACTTTCCCACAGTTAATGACTGATGGGGCTAGTGTTTGAGCCTGCGTTAACACCCTCAACTATGATACTTTGGTATAAGTTTGTCTGTGAAATATCTAATGTGACATACCTAACTCTCTCAATAATTTGTCCCTGGGACCATCTTTTAAGCTTACAATGAAAGCATACAAAATAATTATGTTAATTACAACATTAAACTATATAGGAAAAAATGTAAGAAATCACCAAGACCATTGCTATGAACTACTGAAGTGATGATCATGCAGTTACTATCACACACTTTCTTTAAACTGACCACTGGTTATTGAAGTAGGTTAGATGCTTATCAGTTAACAAATGCCAAGGGCATGCTTTGATCTGTACTCAGGAAAGAGTAATGCCATCTTAGAAGGTCTCTTTGATTCCTTCAATTCTTTAGACAGTAATCTCTCAATTAGAAGTGGAAGTGGTCCACCCTGTTCAAAGGGAAATGTCTGTATCTCACGAAAGTAACTATACCTCCTTAAAATTTTAAAGAAACAAATTTTATAGTTTGGGTCCCGTAAGAGGTGAAATCAAAACTTGGGATGTTAATTTAAAAGCAACACCATGATATCCTTTAGATGCCAATCTTGTTTCTTCGTTGCATTCTGACTTTAAAATGGGAAGGGAGGGACAGCATTAAGAAGCCAAGAAACCTATCTTGGATGATGTCAAAATTGTTTTGAAGATATTTCACATAGACTATGGCAAAGTTCTACAGAAGGTCACCTGACTTTGTAGATTCCTGTTAAATCAATTTAATTTATTTTCTATTGAGTAATCTTCATTGTAATTCCTTTACAATTCTGTGTGTTGTTCTAAAGAGTCAATTACTTCAATTTGGGTACATTAAACCAACTAGTCTCAAATTTATTTGGTCTCAGAATTCCTTTATAGTGTTAAAAAAATCACTGGGGATCCAAAAGAGGTTTATGTAAGTTATATCTATTGATACTACCACATCAGAAATTAGAAATGTTTAAATATGTATTTATTTTAAAATAACAAATCCATTATATATTTAAAATGTATTTATATGAAAAATAACTTCTCCAAAATTAAAAAAAGTGAAAAAAGTGTTATTTTTGTATATTTTACATATCTAAAATGACAGGCTTTAATAAAAGAAAGTCCCATATTGGTTCTCCATTGCAGATGCCATTTTGGTT